>LZPO01077041.1:17067-28544 GCA_001675575.1 Neotoma lepida
TAATGACTGCTTCTATTTCCTTAGGGGTTATAGGTTTATTTGAGTTGTTTATTTGATCTTGATACAACTTGGATAAGGGTTATCTATGTAGAAAATTATTTATTTATTTTAGACCTCCCAATTTTGCAAAGTAGAGGTTTTTGAAGTATGACCTAATGAATCTTTGGATTTCCTCCANTTTTTGTTATCTCTTCTTTTCATTTATGATTTTTTTAAAAAAAATTGGATAGTTTCTCTATCTTTTAGTTAATTTTGATAAGATTTTATCTATTTTGTTGATTTTCTCAAAGAAACAACTCTTTGTTTCATTGATTCTTTGTATTGTTCTCTTCGTTTCTATTGTATTGATTTCAGCTCTCAGTTTCATTATGTCTTGCCTTCTAGTTCTCTTAGGTATGCTTGCTTCTCTTTTTTTCTAGAGTTTTCAGGTGTGCTGTTAAATTTGTTAGAATGGTCTCTCTCCAAATTCTTCATGAAGGCACTTAGTGATATTAAATTTCCTCTTTGCACCTCTTTCATTGTGTCCCATAAGTTTGAGTATGTTCTTCATTCATTTTCATTGAATTCTAGGAAGGCTTAAATTTCCTTCTTTATTTCTTCCTTGACTCAGTGGTAATTCAGTAGAGACTTGGTCAGTTTCCATGAGTTCTCAGGCTTTCTGTTGTTGTTGAAATCCAGCTTTAACCCATGATGGTCTGATAGGATGCAGGGGGTTACTTCAATTTTCCTATATCTGTTAAGTTTGCTTTGTGACTGAGTATACATTCAATTTTGGAGAAAGTTGCATGATGTTTGAGAAGAAGTTATATTCCTTTATGTTTGGGTGAAATGTTCTGTATATATCTGTTAGGTCCTCAGGGAAGACCTCCCCAGTTGGTTATCTAATATCAAGTGATCAGCCCTGAAATCATATGCATACAAGTAAAATTATATGGAAGAGTAGGTTGTGTCAACATAATATATATTATAATTTATAATAAATAATATAATATACATATAATATAATATATAATATAATAAATAAATAATATACATATACATTAAATATAAAATACATAATTTTATATGTGATATACTGGGTGGGGTAATATATTGTGTACCTAATAAAGCTTACCTGGGGATCAGAGGACAGAGCCAGTCACTAAATTAGACATAGAGGTCAGGCAGTGGTGGCACACACCCTTAATCCTATCACTCAGGAGGCAGAAATTCCTCTGGATCTCTGTGAGTTCAAAGCCACATTGGGCTATATGAGAGAAACAGAACCAGGCAGTGGTGACACACACACCTTTAATCCCAGGAAGTAATATGGCAGTACACAGAAAGGTATATAAGGTGTGAGGAAACAAGAACTTGCTCTCTTGAAGCTGAGGATTTCATAGAGGTAAGCTAGTGGCTGACTGTTCTGCTTCTCTGATCTTTCAGCTTTAACCTCAATATCTGGCTCTGGGTTTTTTATTATAAGACCTTTTAAGATTCATGCTACAATATACATTAAAATGTTATTAATAATTTTTATATTATATGTGTAATATATACTTATGTGCAATTAAAAAATAAATACAAATATGTATTTTTATATAAACATAAGTATAATATATAAGTATATATCATGTAATACATATATTAAATATGTAAATATTTTAGGTAATATATGTAGTATAAAAAGTATATATATATATTGTATATATACACACATATATATAATCATATCAAAAATTTTTTTAAAGGCCATGAGGTTGAGATCAAGCAATGAGAGTACATGGAAAATTTTGAAAGAAAAAAAGTGAGGGTATAACAATGTGATTATATTTTAATTTCAAACCATAGTTTAAAAAATGAAAAAGTGGTACAGTGTGTTAATGTGTTAGTTGTTTTTCTCCTTTCTAGGGAAAAATCCATGATAGGCACAACTTAGAAAAGGATTTATTTGGCTCACAATATCAGGGAGTTTTAGTCCTGTTGTCCTGAAAGGCCAGATGAGTCAATCCACATTGGTAAGAACATTAGAAGGCTGATCTTATCAGAGGGGCATACCAGAAAGCATCATCATTACAGAGAAAAATGAGCACTTGTTAGCCTACTTCCTCCTGTTAGTCTCTGCTACTGAAATTTCCATCATATCCCAAAACAGTGCTGCCAGTTGGGAACCAAGTTCAAAAGAATGAGCCTATGGGGCCATTTCACATTCAAGAGGACAGGACTGGTTGTCTTTGTGAAATGATGCTTCTGGTTTCTTGTGGTAGAAAATTACCTAATTATATGTGATTCCATTTTACAGAGATAGGATTAAAGGGCTGAGACATTTCAAAGAGATTAAAGGAGAATCAATAGGAAGGAGCTGTTCAGTAATTTAGCAGAGTAGTTCTGAATGAACTAATACAATCTGAATACTTAAATGTGTAATATTGTTCACAGGATTTGGTAGAAATGCTCCTCATATCCAGAGATCTCTCCAAATCCTAAGAAACAATCTGCCATTATTCTTTTCATTCTTATTAAATATTATTTTTTATGAAAGAGCCATTTTTCAATAAAGGCTGGTTGTACTATAAAAACTATTTTTTTCAAATTTTTATGGCTTTGGAAGAGAAATATATCTATGAGTTTTACATTAAGCCCTTCCTATATAAAACATATGACCTGGACATTATTGTGCTATGGAAGTGTATACTGTGACTTTAACTCTGATGAAGCCACCAACGTCACTGGGAACCTTTGGTGGAAATGGCAATAAACTAATTCAGTATCAGATATGCCGCTCCAAACAATAACACCAAACTAGTTAAGCAAGGTTATCACAAAAGTTAAATAAAACCAATTCTTGTTTCACCCTAAAATTATTTCCTTTAATAGAAAGATTTCCTTTGCTCATGGATAGGTAGGATTAACATAGTAAAAATGGCAATCTTACCAAAAGCAAACTACAGATTCAACGCAATCCCCATCAAAATCCCAACACAATTCTTCACAGACTTCAAAAGAATAATATTCAACTTCATATGGAAAAACAAAAACCCAGGATAGCTAAAAAAAAATCCTGTACAATAAAGCAACCTCCAGAGGTATCACCATCATTGACCTCAAGCTCTACTATGGAACTATAGTAATAAAAATAGCTTGGTTTGGCATAAAAACCAACATGTGGAACAATAGAATGCAATTGAAGACCCTGACATTAATCCACAGGCCTATGAACACCTGATTTTTGACAAAGAAGACAAATCTATACAATGGAAAAAAGAAAGCATTTCAACAAATGGTGATGGCATAACTGGATGTCAACATGTAGAAGATTGCAAATAGNTCCATATCTATTGCCATGCACAAAACTGAAGTCCAAGTGAATCAAAGACCTCAACATAAACCCAGTTACACTGAACCTGATAGAAGACAAAATAGGAAATAGTCTTGAACACATTGGCATAGGAGATCATTTCCTAAATATAACACCAGTAGCACAGACACTGAGAACAATAATTAATAAATGGGACCTCCTGAAACTGAGAAGCTTCTGTAAGGTAAAAGACATGGTAAATAAGACAAAATGACAGCCTACAGAATGGGAAAAGATCTTCACCAACCCCACATCTGACAGGGGGCTGATCTCCAAAATATATAAAGAATTCAAGAAACTAAACATCAAAACACCAAACAACCCAATTAAAAAATAGGCTACAGATCTAAACAGATAATTTTCAACGAAGAATCTCGAATGGCTGAAAGACATTTAAGGAATTGCTCAACATTGTTAGTCAGCAGGGAAATGCAAATCAAAATGACTCTGAGATATCATCTTACACCTGTCAGAATGGATAAGATCAAACACTGGTAACAGCTTATGTTGGAGCAAGGAGAACACTCTTCCACTGTTAGTGGGAGTGCAAAGTTGTACAGCCACTTTGAAAATCAGTATGGCATTTCTCAGGAAATTGGGAATCAATCTNCCTCAAGACCCAGCTATACAACTTTTGGACATATACTCAAGGAATGCTCAATCATACCACAAAGACTCATGCTCAACTATATTCATAGCAGCATTATTCTTAATAGCCAAAACATGGAAACAACCTAGATGCCCTCAACTGAAGAATGGATTAAGAAAATGTGGTAAACATACACAATGGAGTCATATTCAGCAGTAAAAAACAATGACAATTTCAGCAGTAAAAATCATGAAATTTTCAGGCAAATGGATGGAACAAGAAAACATCATCCTGAGTGAGGTAACCCAGACTCAGAAAGACAAACAAGGTAAGTACTCACTCAGAAGTGGATACTAGATGTAAAGCATAGGATAACTAGTCTACAACCCACAGCACCAGAGAAGCTAGGAAACAAGGAGGACCCTAAGAGGAACACATGGATAGCCTGGGAATGGGAAATAGAGACCACTATGAGTAAACTGGGGGTGATGGGGGACAATGGAGGGTGGGGTATGGAAGACGAAAATATGAGGAAACAGGATGGTCGAGCTGGAGGAGGTATGGAGTGGAGGAGTAGTGAAGGAGATACCATGATGGAGGGAGACATCATGGTGATGGGGAGAGGCTGAGTGCTGGGGAGGTTCCCAGGAATCCACAAGGATGACCCCAGCTTAGACTACTAGCAATAGTGGAGAGGGTTACTGAACTGCCTTACCCCAGTAATCAGATCAATGAGTACCCTAACTGTCATCATAGAGCCTTCATCCAGTAACTGATGGAAGCAGATGCAGAGATCCACAGTCAAGCACCAGGCAGAGCTCTAGGAGTCCAGTTGAAGAAAGAAGAGGGATTCTTTGAACAAGGGGCATCAAGATCATGATGGGGAAACCTACAGAGACCACCAAACCAAGGTTTAGTATGAACTCATGAACATTAGATCAACAGCTGTGGAACCTGCATGGGACTGGACTAGGCCCTCTGCATAAGCGAGACAGTTGTGTAGCCTGATCTGCTTAAGGGTTCCCCTGAAGTAGTACCAGGATCCATCCTTGGTATATGAGTTGGCTTTTTGGAGCCCACTACCTATGGTGGGACACCTTGCACAGCTTTAATGCAGGGGAAAGTGTAGTAGAATATTTTAAGGTGTGTTACTTTTGTTCATGTTGTGCTTGTTTAACTCTGTGAAGCTGTGTTACTGTGCCTGTGTAAAACACCTGATGGTTTAATAAAGAACTGGCCAATATCAAGGCAGGAGAAAGAATAGGCAGGGCTGGCAGGCAGAGAGTATTATATAGAAGGAGAAAATTGGGAGGAGAGATCTAAGATCCAGCAGNCAGAGGAGGAGGACACCAGGGGTCAGCCACCCAGCTATACACACAGCAAGCCACTGAGTAAGAGTAAGATAGAGAAGTAAGAGAATGGGAAAAGCCTAGAAGCAAAAGGTAGATGGGTTAAGGAAAGCAGGATAGAAACTAGGCCAAGCTAAGGCCAGGCATTCATAAGCAAGAATAAGCCTCCGTGTGTGATTTATTTGAGAGCTGGGTGGCAGACCCCCCAAAAGAGTAAGAAAACCCACAACAGTAGGGAGGCTCTTGGACCTGCTTCTACTGAATGTACCAGGTTCTGCAGACACCATGGGAGACCTTGCCTTGTTGGAGGAGGGAATGGTAGTTGGGTTGGGGGAAAAGACAGGATGGGCGGGAGGGACAGGAGGAGCAGGATGAGGGAGGAAAGGGGGATCTGTGATTGGTAGGTAAAATAAATTAAAAAAATCCTTAATAAAAGAAAACCCAGCTAATATAGCAAGCAAAATTTTTTTTCTGAATTATGTTCCTTAGTTGCCAATAGCACACTACTAAATCCTTTCAAACCATAAATCAGAATGTGTGATAAACATTAGCTGTGGAGAAGACAGATATAGAAAATCAAGCATAAGGGCTACCACATCAGAAATTCTCCAGATTGAATGATAAACACACAATCAAGTGAAATCTACAGGAATTAAGGGAGTAAAATACAGGGTAGTTATGCATTATCTGGATGTGGTTGGAATTAGGAAAAGCTAATTGACTTGATCCAGGAAGAATTGAATGTCTGGTATTCATTGGAATGTCAGTCTGCTAACAGCATCANATTTCTCAAAACTTGGGTAATAGAGGCATGGTTAGTGTAGTTACTGCAAGGTACAAGGTTGTGTCTCAAATGAATATAAAGGCAAACCTTGGGGATACAAAATTGTAAAGTGAAGTATACCCTTTGACCATCATCAGTGTAATAGTCCTCATGTAATATTAATAACTCTGATTCTTGAGAACTAGAATTTTCACACAAAGCACAGGCTAAGTATGAAGACCACCATAAAGGCAATATTATAAACCACATAGTNTTATTGTAAGTATTTGATAAGACAGCACATGTAAAACTATTTTACATAGCGTAAATGTTAAGGAATTACAGTGCATGGCTTACCACTATTCGGCCTCCTCTCTAACACCTGAGAGCTCACCCTATTCCTTCAAGTGTGAATGGCAACTTCAAATCATGGGTACAAATCTGACTACATACAATTACATTCAGAGCTCAGCTGCTTAGGATGTCCAGTGTTGCAGTGACAATAGCCATCCATATATATCTAATAGTAAATTTGCTAATCTAATCATGGATTATACTCTTATTTTCAAAGCCAGTCATTGAAATTAGTGTTGAAACTATTAGAATGAGGAACCCCACTCCCCCTGGAAAGGGCAGCATGTATAACAAATTAACAAAATCTAGTAAGGAAATCTACCACCAATAAAAATGACATGAACTCCTTCAAATCCTCTTTAATGGATTTGAATTTATTTTAACATGTCAAGTAATTTCTATTTTTAAGGCTTGTTCAAAGGCTATTGAATTGTCACTTTTTATGTAAGTGAAATGTATTGTTAAATGAGAAAAAAATGGTAAAACTAATTCTGTACATATAAGATTTCCCCAGAGTAACGTTATATCACTATATTGAGAATTATGATTTGAATAGTATCTTTGAAATAATTATAAAATAATAAAACATTATTGTTCAGAAACTTCAATAGAGTTTTTCTGCATTCCCATCTTAGCAACCATGAAAATCATATCATTTTATTTATTTCCTGCAGTCTTTTAAAAAGCAAATTGTTTTGAGCCTCATACTTTTCCAGTTCATTGAAAACTAAGTCTATGAAATGGAGACAATTATAATATAACTCTTAATTCTCTGGGCTCGGATGACTGACAGGTCCCAGGTGCTTTGGTCTAGAGATAATATTATCCGGGTGGCAGCGCCTGGGTCCCGGGTAGATTTCACAGGCAGTTAGGTTGATAGCTCTCCAATTGCTTCCTGGTCTGTCACTTGCCTGTCTGGTGATGGGCTTCAACGGGCTCCCCTGGTCCCCTTAGTTATAAATTTTTTTCTCGACTTCTCTTTGATCTTGAGGTAATGGAGCATTTTATCAATTTTACTGAATAGGTCTTGATCACATTTTTTTTTTCTCTGCGGAAGATCAACATTCTTGGCTGTTTGGTCAGAGAAAGTAGCAAAAGAGGTGAGGCAGAGGGCCTCTTCCCTGCCTGTGTGCTGTCTGTGTTAACCTTTATAATGCAAGCCAGGTGGCAACATTCCTGTATTCATCGAGGAGAGTTCTTTAAAAAACACAGAATGTCCATTTAACCCTAATTAGAGCACAAGGTCCCTTGTCAGAGTCTGTTGGAAAGGGATTTTGAAGTTGAATTTTTATAGCTTTTACATATGTGATGGCCATTGAAATGGGAACTATTTCTAGAGAAATTTTCTGAGATGTAATATATATTATTAAACCAGAGAGTATCAATGCTGCCATTTCCAAGAATAAAATGAAGATGAAACTAGAGCCTTGAAAAACTACAGTCATTTTCATGCTGATTGTTCCATGCTGTTATTTTGGCACAGTCAGATTCATCAGAGGGTGAGAGACTGGAGACAATGATTTCTTCCGTCAAATTAAAGGCAATTATTAGAATGCTGCATGGACATAAATTTAATTAGATTTATCTCTAGACTCATTAACATTCAAGTAAATTGAGTGTGATATGTCTTAAAAGTAAAGAGGAGCAGAGTTCATCTGTTAAAGNTAAAAAATAAATGTTATTTATCTAAATCTACTGGTTACGTGGCACCGGGTGTTTGAGATGAGCTATTGTATAAAATGTTACGAGCAATATGTCAAGGTTCCAGAATTCACTGATGCTCTTTTTATAATCTTGTCTTCTTTATGTGCATTTGAGTTTTCTAAAGGAAGTGACACAGTAGGCAGGGTATCATTCAGGGTTTGAGGATGGGCTGATTTCACATTGCTCCATTTCCGCAGATAGGTTTTCATTTTAAGTTGAAATTAATGTAGCTTATTGTCACGTTCTGCAAATTTAATGATAATGCTTATTAATGTAATGTATGTGCATCCAGTATAAGAAAATATTTGATAACTGTGATGCTTGGGACAGAAGCTACTGCAATGAGTAACATTTGTTGCCATGGGGTACATTTATGGAAAAAAATCAGTCTTGAATTTTTACTCAAATATATAGCATTTATTAAATTGAACGTTTTATATTCTCTAGTTATTTATCCCTCTCCTTTTTTGTCTCAGCTGCTAAAATAGCAAAGCAATAGTCTATCACTGCAATTTTAGAAATTTATTTGTGTCATACCCAATATATTTATTCGTATATCCATTCTTGATTTATTTTTATTTTCATTTCCTCATGTACCTGTAATTTTTTTCCTGTGGTAATATGCCTCATATTAAATTAGCTATGCTGTCAGTAAATCAAGTAAAAGTAAATACCTGATATTGTTCTCTCCCAATGAGCATCTGTATTTTTTAGGATGTTGTGAGTTTTCAATAAATATATGTTATTGGTTAATTGCAGAGTCTCCAGTCCAACATTTTTTTCAAAATACTGTCCTTAGTTTTTTTCTCTGATTGTTGATAACTTTCTATACAGGGGTTAAAAATTTTCTAAATATAGCCCCCTTTTTGAAAGAATTATTTAGTCTCTCAAAGTTCCTCTTTTAAAGGAACTAAAAAAATCACNNAAGATTGATGGGGTCCCTCTACATCTTCCCTTGTAGAAGAGATACGAATACTACTATCAAAAACTTGCATAATAATCTGATTGAGGAATTACATAGAGAAAGAATGTTGACAGCTAAAACATATGTAGCTAGGAGCATTTTAATGTACCATAACTATAGCACATAATTTAAATCTTATAAGAACTCTTTGAGGTAGGCAATATGAGAAAAGCCATCTACATCTTATAGTAGANAAATAGAAAATAGGTATTTTATGTATAGCTCAAGGAAATTGTGCTTATTTGACATAATGAATGAAATTTGACTTCATCTAATCATGAAATGTTTTATATAATAGACCACTTGACATTTAATTTCGTAAATTGTCTTTAGAACCAGAGGGCATGAGTGAATTGAGTGATAAAATGAACAGGACTTTCTCTGGATCTTTATTTTTGATGCTGGAGTTCATTGCCTTGGGAAAGTTGCATATTCAGTAGGAAAGAGTAGCTTCTACTTTTGTTTGTATCATTATGCTGTTAGATCTTATTCCAATATGAATCTCACTTTTCCGTGGTGTCTGGATTCATGTTCTCAGTAAAATAAAATATCTAACCATCATTTTCTACAGGTTATTTCTCTTTTGGGGACCATTTTTTCTCATGTCAGCTTGACTATATCTGGAATGAGCTAAAGAGCATAAATGTGAGTTAAAACATATTTGTTCTTTGTGATGATGCTTTATCATGGGTCTCAATTCTGCTAAATCTCTGGTTGGCAAATTTCTCCATTGTCCCATTGCTTTCTTAAGACCCCTGCTCTGGACTTCTTATATGTACGCTATTTCTCTTCACTTGCTTAGTATCTTTGAAATCCTTTATTCTGTATTACATTTTTATATTAACATATTATAAAATAGCACACTTTCATATGACATTTCTTAACTTTTGTCTGCTTTGCCTCTAGCTGTGGCTTACATGCTAGACTGGAAAATAAAGTTTATGTGGTGGGATATTAATTCTTGATATTTATAGGTGAGGTCTTTATGAGACAATCAGGATTTTCAGAGGGATTAATTGGGAGAGATTTCGATCTGTTGACTAACTGCGTTAGTTACTGTAAGAGTATGAAATTATAATGCAAGTTTGTCTTCCATGATTCATAGCTCCCTACTTCACATGCCTACTTGACTTTTTCCTACTGGCTATGAGATAAGACAGTGGTAAGAGACACTTGGTGGTCATGAGCTCTTCAACAACTTGGTCTGTAAAACTATAGAACTATAAACTAAGTAGAATCGTCTCTTTATAAATTATCTACTCGCAGGTAAATTTTAATGTACATAAAGCAATAGAAAAATAGACAAAGAGAATCACTTGGCAATGGAAAGAACCACTTGCTCATTAATGTATCCAAAGTGTCTAGATCACACTAGGCACTCAAAATATATTTAATAAAAAATAACCACCTTAGAAGACAGAAATCAAACATCAGTGGGAATAAAATATGATAGTAGTTTTATTCAAATATTGTTTTGGTACACTTTATTACAGCTCTGCTCAAGTTAAAAAATAAATTAAGAGGAGAAGTTAACAAAGTTGAAAAGAACCAAAAAAAATGATATTGCTCTTAAAAGCCTCTTTAAATTCAAATCAGACATAGAGATATAAACAGATTACAGCAAAAATGTCTTTTGTAAATTGCATTGCTAGCAGCAAGAATGTAGGAGGTGAGACAAAATAAACATANAAAGTAATCTGTGTGATTTTTGAAATCTTTAGGTCAGTTTTGTAAATGTTAACTTCCTTAATTCTCCATAAAGAGCCTATGAAAACATTGAAAAAAGCTGTGTGTAGTCATTGAGAAACATTTCATTCATTATTAGCACAGGCACAGNAAAACAAATCTCCCTGCCCAGTGGAACTGGGATTCAAGAGAAGATCTCAATCAGAAAGAGTGCAATCTTGTCCATGTTCCGATAATATTTGGCTCAAACCACTACAGAACCAGAGAACATAATCAAGTGTACGAACTCAGATGGCAACCTGGCACTATGGCACCTCTCTCTAATCCCAGTACTCAGGAGGCCTAGATAGGGGGAGCATGATTTTGACATCATCTTGGGCTACAGAAGANAGACCANGTCTCAAAANATAGAAACATACAGCAAAGAAGTTTTCAGTTTGAATGAAATTGAANGCATTTACTATTGGCTGATGATTTTTTAGTAAAAAANNAAATGAGGAACATATATTATCCTCAAATATTTTCTATGTAAAATATGAAAGTATTTATAAAAAGAAAATAAAGTTAACCAAAGAATAAAATGAAACTAAAATATCACATACATTTTCAGTATGGAATGACTTCAATTAATAGCAGCTCAAAGGTAACTTTCTATAGTTCAACAATTATTTCTACTACCTAATTACATAAATATGCTAATTGAGTTCTTGACTATATTTATTATAGAACCT
>LZPO01077042.1:2898-28520 GCA_001675575.1 Neotoma lepida
TGTAGCTTCTTAGACTAATTTTTAATCTTGACCAGAAATGTTTGTTTTTGCAGTGAGTTGTGGTTAGTACAAAGATTCATAACTGGTCAAAGTGTTGAACATACGTGACTGTTGACTATTTAGTCCCAAATAGGACATCTGTATCATCTCCCCCAAGCTCCAGGGAACAGCCAGAGGATGTGTGGAGTGCCATGAAACACTGTCTTCTGAATATGACCTAGCTGATGTCATTATGAACACACAGCACCTATGGCTGCCTGCATAAAACCTGTATGGACAAGAAGGCATCAAAGTAAGAGGGGGAAGTTAGGAAGAAGAAGGGGGCTGTTGGGAGTTAGAGGGAGATAGAGAATAATGGAAGTGAGTATATTCGCCAAATATATGAATGAAATTTCTAAAATTTAAATTGTGATATTAAAATTTTTTAAAAGAAAGAAGGTGTTTGTGATTGAAGCACATTGGACAACAGGAAGCCTAAACAGGAGCCAAGTCATTCTATGCCTTGATGANTCAGAACTTTATTCTAAGTGTATAGGAAAATTTTGCAAGGCCATGATCATATTTGTTTTAATAGCAACGGTTGTGTAGAAATAGAACATAGNTGCCAAGAGACAGAGACACTGGTTACAAGATTACAGGAAGGACATAGAAATCATTTTTTAAAAATGTATTATATACTTATGGCTTGCTTTGGGGGAGTCATTAGACCTGGAGTAGAAAGAGAATAATTATAATCATCATCCAAAATAAAAGCCCCTCTTCATCTCAAAGCAGTCACTGGAGAATATGGCACTCAAGGTGGGCAGATGTTTGTGGAGAGAAACATTTTGTTCTCTGATCTACAAACAACTGGTCTTAAGGTCCTACAAAATTTATTCTTAGCAAAACCATTTGTCTAGCTCAACTTATAGTCCTGCAACCAACTGTAATTAGTTCTAAGGGTCCTTAAACTTATAAAAACCATGACACTGATCCAGTTTCTATATTTTCTTCATACATGGAAGGTTGCTCTGGGCTCATGCTATAAAATGGAAATAAAACAGAATCTTGCTATTAAAGTTGGTTTTCTAAATTGAAAAAAAATATTATCCATATAAATTTAAATATAGAGCATTTTGCTTAATCATAAGTCATTGCCAATTAATTAACTCATTATTAACTGATGGCTATCATAAATGGATTTAATATATATGCATATTTAAACATAAAATATGCATATGTGCATACTGATATTCGAATTTAATTTTTAAATATTAAGGCCTGGTGAGATGGCTTAGTGGCCTCCTACGAAGCCATGAAATATCCATCCCAGCCCTTCTCTGAAAGCCTCCGTAATGGCCTGTTAGGAAGTTTAGGGTTGTTTTGATTATTTCTCTAACATTCTCTCATGATTCCTGCCCACTCTGGTAATCATAAAACTTCTCCCAACCTCGTTCTTGTGTCTGAGACAGGCTGTCCTTATTACCTGTGGCTGGTCACAGGAGTGTCATGTAAAACAGTAAATTTAAGAGTACTGAACAAACACTGTTCCCCACTTCAGTCTAAAAAAAGCTTCACAAAGAATCTTGATGAGACTTTCAAATCTGATCTGGTTTGCTTTTCTACCCTGAGGCTATAACGCCTAACCCAGGGCACATTTTCCNGGGGAAAAGAAAAAGCTTTCGCCCATTGTACTTGGATAAATTTATTCAGGTTTATAAATTTTGCTAGAGTACAAGAAGCAGCTGCTTAATGACCTATGATAAAGGCTTAGGCTCATGATTCTCAGGGAATATTGTAGGACACTATTCATTCAGCCTTTCTCATTCCTCATGTGATAGGCTTCTGGGTTCCATACATAAGAGTGAAGCATCTGTTTCATAAAAGTAAAATGAAGTATTTAAAGACCACCTAACAAAAGTATGATTGTAAGGAACTTTCACTTTTTCCTCAAGTAAAGATATTTATTCTTTTATTTGTTCATGAATTCCATAAGCAAAGACAGTGAAGTGAACAATCACAGGAAGTTTCTATGGTAAGATAAAGAATCTCTACTGTCTGGCAGATCACATGGAAATAAACAGCCACATTTTCACAATCCATTGTTAGGACAGTATAGTAATATTTCTCTTTAAAACTAGGTAAAATCATTTGAATTTGCTGCAGTGCAGAATTTGGCAGTAAANGGTTAAACAACTATTGCTTATTTAAAATAATCTAATTATAATTAGCCAATTTACACATTTTATTATCTCTTCATTCTCAGTGTTTGCAGATATTATAAACTCTGGCAAGAAATAATTACTCATCTGCAAACTTTGTAACTTTTGATACTTTTTCCTATTTTAAGACTCACTGTCTTTCATATTCTAGATGAAGCAACTATTTATAGAGAGTGATGAAACATTTATAGTCCGCACATTGATAAACTGAAACCCATGCAATCACACTGCAGTGTGCTCACCATTCTCTCTTGCCATTGTCTCAGCACAGCTTCATGTTCTATAACTCATTAATCATAATGTTCACCCAAAATAATTAACATTGACTTCCCAGAAGAAACTGAGGTAGGTGGTTTCTACTGGCTCTTCTGTTTAAGTAGTTTGAGGCGATGTTGGTACTGAGGCTTTCTTGACAACAGAGACACTGCAAATGATGTGGCTAAAACAGGTATCTGTTTGGTCTCTTCAGGAAATGGCAACAAATACTTCACAGAAAGCAGAAAAAATATAGGAGGAGTTTTGGGAAGAGTAGTCATTGTCTTAGTTAGGATTTCTACTGCTGTGATGAACACCACAACCAGAATCAACTTGGGGAGGGAAAGGTTTATTTCATCTTACAGCTGTTGTCCATCATGCAGGACTGTCAGGGCAGGAACTCAAGGCAGGAACCCTGGGACAGGAACTGATGCAGAGGCCATGGAGGAATGATGATGCTTACTGGCTTGCTTCTTGTGACTTGTCCAGTCTGCCTTCTTATAGCACCCCAGACTACCCACAATGGGCTGAGCCCACACAAATCAATCATCAACAAGAAAATGTATTATGGGCTTGTCCACAGGCCAATCTGCTGGGAATATTTTCTCAATTTCAGGTTCCCTCTTCCAAAATGACTCTATCTTGTATCAAGTTGCCATAAAACTAGCCAGATTACTCATAAAATTTAGCAAGAATGGATAGGCACTGATGTTACAGTTTATTTACAGTACCATATATCTATCTACATGATAACCTAAGGATGGCAAGTAAGGAAGAGAGAGCTTCTTCTCTCCTAAACATACATTTTCCAATGGCCGTGAACGGGAAGATTTGTATGTCTGTATGCAGAAAGCACTGGGGATCCAACAGCATTTTCCTCAAATTTAATATTATTTTTAGAAAATATCACACATATGCATAATATATTTTGATCTCACNCACCCCTACTACCTCTTTCCAACGCTCCTCAGAGTTCACCCAAAGACTGTCTCTTGCTATTATTATTACTATTATTAAATCTCCTAATTTGTTTTTATTTTAAAACATTGAAATGAGTTATTGTGTTTTAAGAAGATAAACAGGGCCGAGATCGCAGGTTAGGTCAGAGTGGATTAAAAAAAAAGAAACAGAGATGTCAATCATGTGAGAAGAACCTTAGAATTTAGAACGTGCAGAGACCTGAATTTAAACCACAAGCACACAATTTTCTATTTGTGTGATCTTAGGCTAACACTTAGTCCAAATGTCTTCAAACTGTGGGATGCAACATATCAATTTAGATTTGATTAGCATCTTAGCATGTGGAACTGGACATTTTAACATGGACTTTTTAAATAGCAGATGAGAGTCCTTTGTTTATATGAAAAATCATACTGTCATATAAAATTTTGCTTCATGAGATACACTATCATGTCTAGATGGACTCTGCAATATGTATACATAGGTACACACACACATACACACACACATATATATATATACATACATACATATATATATGGGCATTTTAGTTACTATTCTATTGCTGTAATAAAACACAATAACCAAGGCAATATACAAAAGGAGTTTATTTGGGCTTAATTGAATCTGTCATGGTGGGGAATCACGGCAGNAAGCCACAGACATCAAAGGATGTCTGTGAGAAGACACATCTCAGACCTCCAGTAGGAATCAGAGAACACAAAGTGGAAATAAAGTGAGCTTCCCTAAAGGAAAAGCAAGGCTATGTTAGTAGAAGAGAAAATTAAACATTTGCAAGAATTATAAAAGATATCCACTATACTATTTTGTTAGGTTGCCTCCTAATTTTCTAACAGTAGCCAATTTGGCTTAAGCTCACTAAGTCCATAAGAAGCAAGCAATTTTACTCACTAGTAGAGTTAGTTCTGGATAAAATAGTGTGTATTTAGGAAGCATATTCTTTAAAAAGTAATTAACATGATACTGTTTTGTAGGTTCTTAATGGGAAAACACTGCAAAGATATGCTGATTTAGATGAGACTAGGAGAGTCTGATGNGTGCATTCTCAGTGGAAAAGAAAGAGTGAATTGAGAATTAAAACTTAGATGCACAAGTNAGAAACACAAGGAGAAGAATACAGTACCAACTGAAGCTATCCTTTTGAGAAACAACTCACCTTGGGCTGGCAAGATGGCTCAGTGCATAAAGGAACCTGCTGCCAAGCCTGAAGACCTGAGGTCTATCCTTGGGACCTACTGGTGGAAGGAAAGAACCAGTTCCCAAATACTTTTCTCTCATCTCTACATTTGTGCTATGGCACAGCAATGCCCACAACACATCACACATGTACACACAAAAATTTAAAAAGTAACAAAATGAAATAGTATATTTTNATTAATATTTACANGTTCATATTTAATTTTATAGAATCTATATCATAAATAGTAAANAATACATCAAATAAAATTATACATTTCATACAAAAGAAAACATTCAGGCAGGGTGTTGTTGCTTTTTCTTTAACTTGTTTAGGTTTAGATTTNAGGGTTTTTAGACAGGGTTCATGTAGTCCATGCTAGCCTTGAACTGTCCAAGTTACTGAGGATTGCTTTGAACTCCTGGTTGCTCCTTACATGCTGGGGTTATAAGCATATGCTAACAAGCTGGTCCTTCTCATGTGAACATGTGACATTTTATTCCTTATATCAGAATTTTGAGTAACTTTTCATAATGATTTGAGCTTTCTGGAAACCCATGGGCAGTAATTAAAGTGTTAGGAAGTCTAATGAACTGACTTACGTCAACCCTGATTTATGTGAAGGCCCAGAATGATGTCTCCTTCCCTCCTCTCCCCATGCATATTTCACAGCACTCTCTATTTGCCTTCCTCATATATTATTTTTGTGGAGTTTTATGGTTCCTATTATAGAGCTAAACACATTGAGGAATCCCCTCAAATGCCTTTGACTATGAAATATGTGCACAGTGCTTGTTAATTTTCTTAAATGAAATTGCTTCTTTGAGGTACAACTCCAGGTCAGAATGAGCCCTAACCATCTCATAATTTTCCATAATGTTCTAGCCTATTATGCACACTTTAAAATTGAGTTCTAATATCTTAAATCATAAATGTAATAAAATGCAAATTNTGCATACCACATTATACATTTCAATAAAATGGACTAATGAAGTTTCCTAATATTTTTATTCATACTCNAATAAAGACCTCTGATTAAGTAACAAATGAACTAAATCTCATATGAAATACATTGCTTGTTAATTGATGCTTTCATCTTAATGGCAGTGTTAATGTGATCTACATTCCTGACCACTTCTGTGTGACAGGCATGTGTTGCTTGCTACCCACAAGCTCCCCTCTGGCTGGTCAGAGTCAGGGTGGAGAGGGGGGACGTGAGCAGACTTTCAAATAATGAGACTTACATCTAGGATTNAGACTTAATGTTCTGTTTGTGTCTGTAGCTGAAAAATGAAAACAAATAGTTCTAAGGCCACTCCAAAGGTCAGATTGCAAGTCTAAAGCACTTCCTATATTTTAAGAAATCTACTGTCTTATCAACTTCCAATTTAGTGCTTNNAAAAAAAAGTGGTTTTAGGTAATACTTTCCAAGTTTCCACATGAAGGAACTAAAGTAACGGTTCTATTACATCTGAATGGCCCTCCGCAAGATGATCTCTTTGGAGAACATTGTCTTGCACAGAACTTCTGTGAATGCTTTTTTAATGCCAACTAAGGATTCCATGTATATGCTTCATTTGAGCATAGAAACCTAAAGAAAACCATGTCACTCTTAAAGGTATCATAACAANTAGATAACAACCAATCTGATTACAGGAGAAGGCCAGGTCAGGCACCCTCTCCACTGTTGCTAGGAGTCTTAGCTGGGGTCATCCATAGCAGCGTTATTTGTAATAGCCAAAACCTAGAAACAACCTAGATGCTCCTCGAAGGAAGAGTGGATGAAGAAAATATTCACACAATGAAGTATTACTCAGCTGTAAAAAAAAAAAAATGACATCATGAAATTTGCAGGAAAATGGATAGAACTAGAAAAAAAAATCTCCCTGAGTGAGGTAACTCAGACCCATAAAGACACACATTGTATGTACTCACTCATAAGTGGATACTAGATGTAAAGTAAAAGATAACCAGGCTACAATCCACAGCCCCAGAGAGACTCGATAACAAGGAAGGCCCAAAGAGGGATACATGGATGTCTTTGGGAAGGGGAAATAGAAGAGATTACCTGGGTAAACTGAGGGCTGGGGATGGGTAGGTGGTGGGGGCATGGGAACATGAGGGATCGGGTTGGGCGGGTTGGGGACAGGTTGAAGGGGGAGAATAATAAAAGAGATGTCTCAATTGGGACGGTATTTCAGGGTTAGGGAGAAACCTGGTGCCAGGGAAACTCCCATGGGATAGTTTCTTCTGAGACACTCTACTCTTAGCTGACAGATGGTCACTATCTCACTGAATCCTTTCCTGGTTGTCTCCTGGTCCTTCTTTTCCCTTCCAGTGTCCATGCAATCAATTCTAATAAGGACAACAGCTGTATTGGATTAGTGCCACCTTACCGACCTGACCTAATTTAATCATAAATACCTCTATTCGAAGACCTTATTTTCAAATCAAGTCACCTCCATAGATACTGAGTTTTGAGAGTTTAATATATGAATTTAGGGAAGAGTGGGCAGACACACTTTGGTCCTTATATCTCCCTGTTGATGTCTCACTCATCTGTGTGACTTGATGACTTTAAATTTCATATCCACATGGTGAGGAGGCAGTTCTGACTTACCCCACTTGTGTTATTGAGGCAGAGATAGTACATCAGATGAGAGACACCATGCATTTGACCGTGTCTGGGGACTGTAGTGCAGGAGACATGCTCCTTTCAGGTATCTAAGCATTGGTGAATGAGTAGAAAGTATGCCCCTGGAAAAGCTGAAACAAACTCTTTTGTGCTAAATTAAAGCCCTTTTTGTAGCCATGTGGGGTTGATAAACTACTTATCCAAGTGTTCCTGTCTGCCTGGCTCACTAGAATCAAGGCCAACTATGGAATCTCTTCATAGTATAAAGATCCAAACCAATGGCTCTGCACACAGTGCCTTCCACATAAAATCATTAATGCCTCCTACTCTCCCTCTTTTCCTTAGGCTCAAATTAGAAATATATTTACTTTTGTAAACAGTTCTGCCTTGTTCTTTTTTATGCCTTACTAAAATTTGTTTCTTCTGGGGGCAGAAAAATCTAAACTTCAAAATCTTCCTTTTTCATTTCACTTGAAGTGGCAATTTCTATCAGTTAGTTGTTTTCAAGCTTATCAGAACCTATTTCTTTTCACCTGGAGGAAAAGAAGAAGTTTCACTGTCTAGTTAATTCTTTTTTTTTAATTTTGAAGAAATGTAAAAGGAAGATCAGGCTTTAGGTCACACCAAAAAAAAAAATTATTCAACAAAGCAGGCAAATAAGCCCTGAAACTAATAAAGTTATCCTGGCTACAGCAGAGCAAGTTTGCAAATGGATGGCTGTATCTCCGAATTTGCTAAAGAATTACATAACACATCAGGTAGGTCCACAAAGCATCAATAAATCAATTTTAACTAAACATAAGATGAGAGGTGGTGAAGTCAAAGAAGAAAAGGAAGCCGCTGAAACATGCACATGAAATTTCCACATTAAAAACCCATCCCTCTTCCCCAGCCCTGGTGTAATTTGAAAGGAAACAGACAGATCTATAATCGTAGCGAAAATATTTATGGTACAGTATAGTATACAAGTTCACCCAAACACTCTCTTTCCCAGTTCTTTTAAAAATCAGTATTCCTTGCTCCAGAGAACGCATTTATTCTCAGCTCACTCAAGAATATTCTACACACACACACACACACACACACACACACACAAATCCAAACCAAACAAAAATTATAACTGCGGACCATGAATGCTTCTACCCACTGCTTCCCCATCTTAGACCAGATGTCCTTCCCTACCCTTTTTATTCTAAGCTGTGTAGAGACTACACAGTTGGCGTATGCAACCTTAGAATCAGAGCTAGTTTGGTCACCAAAAGCAAAGTGAAAAACTCTGGATATAACTGTAGGAGAAAAAGTGAAGACTCAAATCAAAAGCATTGGTTTTAAATTCTGGCAACCAGAAACCTTTGTCAACTCTAACTTTTAAGCACCGAGCCTATATGGATTTTGTATGAAGTCTATAAAATAAATCTATAAGGAAATCCCTATCATTCTACATTATTGTAAGAATTGGATCACCAAGGAAAAACATGTGAAAAGTTGAACTCATTTATTATTTCATTTAGTCCAACATTAAATTAAGAATATTTAATGCCAGGTGGAGACTCTGGGGTCCAGCCTTGGCTCTGCTTGGGTTCAGGTCCTGAGATGGAGAAGGGGTGTCAGAAAGCTTCTGACCACCAAGTGGATTGCACCCACATGGCCACGAATAGTTCAGTTCATCTTTATTTATATTCAAAGAGAGTTTTTCTTACCAGGGTTGCATGAACTGCTCTATTATTGGCTTCTATTTTTAACTTAAAGAAATTCATTACAATTTAAGGAATCCATCATGGTCATTATGAAAGCCCCCATAGTTCCTCTTTACCCTTCCCCAAATGTACCTTCCCGCACCCCTGCATAACCTTATTCTAGACATAGAGTTCAGCATTTTTGCAACCTTAACTAAAGATTGAGCCAGACACATCCTGCTCTCACAGCACTTATGTCAGCTGGCAGCTACTTGTGGTTACAAAGTTAAAAAGTAATAGACATATGCACAATGCATAAAGGACAACAATATTCAAATCCAGACAATTCTTTCATGTCTGCAAGATACATTTTTATATAGTTCCCTTTCCTACAAGAAGGTCCCATGTCTTAATCTCTCTGTAAAAGGCAGGTTTTGATAAAGTACTCTTTTCCCATCTCACTGTACCATACTTCTTCCACCAATATAAGCTCCTGTGTATGGTAAAGATGGACCTATCCATCCCACATTTTGCATTGTATTTTTTCCCATTGGAGCATACCAGATCCTACCAATGATTCTATGCTTGGTGTCCAGGGAACTTATTCTCAACAGTTGGCATCATGTGTATTCTGGAAGTTTTCTTTCCAGTCTGTGTATGCATGCCCTGCTCTCCTTTCCAGAACTGTGAAACATGGTTAATGTTCCAAGTGTTGTTTTTTCATATGTACCTAACTATCTCCATTGTGTCAGAGAAGTTCCCAGGGTTAAGAGTTGTAGTTAGTAATTCCCGATAAGAGATTTATGAAGCATTAACCCTCTGCTGAATCTTAGGGGGAAATATTTGAAAAGGAACAGAATTTCCAGGGAAAATTACAGCTGTTGCATGTGTGACTGACAAAGTAAAACTAAAAACTGCCCGAAGAATCACCAGTATAATGAGAGAAAAAAAGAGCCTAAAAGATACATGAGTTTTGCAAATTCCTATGCTGTCCTGTGGACTACTGGTCCTTGCCAAGTCCCTTTCCACAGGTTCCTTGTTCTGAGGAAACTCATTGGACAGGTTGCAAGACTAGGCTGCAGGGCTCCCAACACAGAGACACAGCAATCATGTTGCAGACTCTGGTTGCAAGAATGGCAGAATAAAGTAAGGGAATGGGATATGAAGCATGTGCTCATTGGTGAGCTTGCTGATGCTAGGATTGATGGATGTACCTAATGTGATTAAATAAATGAACAAACAAAAATAAAACTACTAGAGGTGACAGCAAGCAAACTGACATTATAAAAAGTCACTTATTTCTAATCATCAAAAATCATAAAATATAGATTTTTGTCAGAGGAGAAATAAAAAGTTAATTTTCCTAGGACTTTTTCTTTTAGTGTGCCTATTTTTGAACCTATGAAGGAGGATGCCTCTGGTTTAGCTGAAGAGAAGGAATTTCTGTGTATGTTGGTGGCTTCTAAGACAGCTTTGCTTTTTTCTAACTCTGGTGCTCGCATCCCTTCTGCAACCCGCCCTCTCTGGCATGGTAGGTGGAGCCTGTGATTTGCTTTTACCCTAAGGAATACAACAAAAGTGATGAGATATCATGCCCGTGATTACAGTGTGTGAGATTATAACTTGTCTTGCTGTAAAATAGTATCTATGTCTAGCTTTGATAAAACAGGCTACCTGTTGTAACCCGCCCTGTTGAGAGGTTTGCATGACACAGATGGAAATGTATCCTCTGATATATAGTCTAGCAAAAACTGAGGCTGACAGTTCACTTGCCTGCCTCAGAGAAGTGAACCTGATGGACAATGTATACATGGGAGCAGATTCTTCTCTAGTTGAGATTTAAGATTAAATAGCAGCCCCAGCCAGCACTTTTATTTTTAATTGTGTGTGTACACATACACCTGCATATACATGGATGGGTAGAAATGCATGTATGTGCATGTATGGGGGGCAGTAGGCCAATCTCTGGAGTTATTCATCAGGAGCTGTCCGCCTTGTGTTTTAAGACTAGGTCTCTCACTGGGACCTGTGGCTCACTTATTCTACTAGGCTGAGTGGCCAGCAAACTCCAGGAATCCGCTTGTCTCTCCCTCTCCAGCACTGGAATTACATGAACATACCACAACATATAGCTTTCTACAGTGGTGCTGAGAACCCATCTTAGGTTCTCATGCTTGCACAGTGAATACTTCAACAACCATGCCATCTCTCCAACCCCACAGCCAGCAGGCTGACAGGAACCTTGTGATATCTAGAAGAAGAGGATCCAGCTATGTTACACACAAATTCCTGATCCACCAGAAACTGATATCATAAATGTAAGCTTTCTTAGTAGCTAAATTACAATAGTTATATAGCATGTATAGAGAGACATCATAGAATAAAGTAAGAGATGGATCTTAGGTTTTCTGCAGTATGGACATCATTGAAGTCACTGCAAGCCAAGTTAGCATCAAGTGTTAAACAGTACAGCCTTTGTCAGGAAAATGAATGCACCATAAGGATAGATAACCAGACCCCTACTGCTTTATATAGGGAAAGGTGTTGCTGAAACTTTCAGAGTGAAGACACTGTGGTTTCATAATATAGGTGTGAGCACCATCTCTCCATCTCATCCCCAGGCATCCGCAGATGGTCAACCGCACCTCCCGACTCCCTAAAACTCCTTTAGCATGAGACATTCTTGGATGCAGAATTCAGCCTTTTTCCAGAGACACCAAGGAATATGAGAGATTCCTACAGCTGAAGCTGTGTTCCGATTACACAAACCATTCTGGTTCTTAACTCTCTTGTTTTTGCGAGATATGAGACATAAGTGGATAAGCAGAGGTGAGATTGTGAACCTGCAGCTTCCAAACCTGATATGTGTAGAGCAAGTGCGATGATTAATTTTGTGTTATTATGGCTGAGCTAAGTGATACCCAGATAGTTGCTTAAATGTGTTGGTGAGAGGAGATTGACATTTAAATTTCTAGACTTGAATAAAGAAAATGCTCCCCTTGGTGTGGATGTATGTGATGCACTCTCATGGGTGGGTACCGGGTGAAAGGATAGAGGGAAATCTAAATTAGCTTCCCATTTTACTTGGCTATGTTATCTTCTTGTCTTTAGATATCAGCATTCTTATTTATCAGCTTTGTGATTTAGACATTGACTGTTCCCTTCCGCACCCATGGGGATCCTGTGTTGGAGCAAGCACTAGAATGGCTATTCTATGTATTTTCTAGTTGCATTAGCTTTCCTGGCTCTCTGGCTTGCGTAGGATACAATCCTTTAAGATCTCTCTCCCCTCTCCTTCTGTCTGCATCTTCTCTCCCTTCCTCTCTCTCTTTTCTCCCCACACTATCATTGATATATCTACTATATACTTGTTTCTTAGAAGACCTTGACTAGTACAGTACAACTGTAAATATTCTTCACTTTGTGGCTTAGAGAGTCTGTGTTTTAACCATTTATGTTTGTTTCCATGGTGGAAGACAGCCACAGGGACTATAGGAACCATTAAATATTGCTTCAGTAAACTAAATTTTTATACTTCTAGATCTGAATTTCACACACTATTCACTCATTAATAAATCTCTTTAATAAAATACACTTAAAATAGGAAAACTACATTGTAAATGTAACTTAGTCAGTAGAGTGCTTGCCTAGCATGTAGGAGGTCCTGGGTTTGGTATTGAACATTGCATAAACCAGGCTTGGTAGTACACACTGTAGCCTGTAATCCCAGCACTCTCAGGAGGTAGAGGTAGGATTATCTGAAGTTCAAGGCCATCTTCAGTTGCATAACAAGTTCCAGGCTGCCTACCATGCAAGAGACTATCAAGCCAAACAGAAACAGAAACAAAACAAGAACATAATCAAACATAGAAACTCCCTTTGTTTTTGAGTCATCCAAGCANAGAAGGTGGCTGAGTTTGGTCATCTGGCTATAGTTTGCAGATATCTGTTCAAAGCAATTATTAAGTTTGGTGTGCAGCAATCCTAGTGATTTTTGTTGTTAATAGTATTTTCAAAATTCAATTAAGTTGATTCACTTTTATTAAAAGTTATCAGGGAAGGAACAAAACTTTCTCAGAGATTTCAGNAGGCAGTCAGGAAGGAGGGAAAGGAGGGCTGCAGGAAGGAGGTGTCATTCAACAAACACAAATGAAGCATTGCCAATACTTTTAAAGGGTATGCATATTACTTCGTCATTATTAAAGATGAAGAGACACATTAAACCTTATATAAAACTTAATTATTGTGATCATCTCATTTTGGCATCTCTGCTGCCTTTTAGTTTTACAAATGCTTCTGCTTACCTTGAGAATTGAAACAGGGATTGGGAATGAAGTGATGGACACATGCTAGCATTAGCCAATCAAATAAAAGAACTGGACCATTGTGCCCTAGATCTTGGGCCTTTGATCGTATCTTCCCTCCCCAGCATGTTACATCAGCTGTAATCATGTAGAGCAGGAGACAACTATGGTACCTGCACAGCTTTGAACAAGATGTGACACTCAGATATTTGAAGGGTAACAATTTTAGAAAACAGAAACGTGCTTTAATATTTTATGGAAAGACCTGTGCTACTTGGAAGAAGAAATCACCAGCTCCTAAAGAAATACTTTATTTTGTTTTCAATCCTTATTTTCTTGTGTCTCTCTGAGTCCTAAATCACTTCTTTAGCTTTAGGCTCTCTCTTACATAAGAAGAAGAAATCGAAGGGCAGAAGAATGAACCAAAGCAGCTCTTAAGCTGCTCCTTGAATAAAGTATCTGCCCAGTCAGTCCCCAAGCTCCTTCAGTTGCAATAATGGAGCTGTTTCTCTTTCTCAATTAGAATAAGCCAGCTCCAGTGCTATCTTTCCACTCTCAGCACGCCTAAGGCTCAGGCTGTGCTTTCTGAGTGTTCCTTCATAGGTACACCCTCCTTTTGTGAAAAGGCATCTGCGTTGTCTTTAACTCTGGGCACCCATCCAATAAGGGGTTCACCCGGAGCAAAAGATTTTAAACATCTTTCAAAAACACTGATGTGACAACATCTCATATTTCACAAGTACCCACAGTCTTCCTTTAAGCAGTTACCATTAAGTGAAGTGATGATGTNTTTGGTGTGGGGATGTGTGCACGTGTTTGGGGAGGTTGCTCTGGGCATTTTAAACACTGCAGTACATTGATTTACGTGTGTGTGTGTGTGTGTGTGTGTGTGTGTGTGTGTGTGTGTCTCCTCTGTCTCTCCAGCACTTGCTTTGTATATGAATGCCAGGGATACAAACAATTTTCTTGTTGTATTCTCCTGCTTGTACCACAAACAATTTTCTTACTGATCCATCTTCTAGCCCAACAAATGTATATTTTAAAACAGTGGAAAAACAATGAATAACTATTACAGAGTAGTTACAGTGATGGGAGAATTCCCTTTCAGTCATCACATTTCTTTACATTCTCTATAGAGCCTCAGTCAAGCATCATCTCCTGAAAGAGGGGTGGATCTCACTGAGAATGGTGTCATGCCAGGAAACCAGAATGTATTTTTCTCAAGTCTATCTCAAATTTCTCTCACTGTACATCTTCACAACAGATGCATAGGTAGACAATAGCAATAGAAGCTTCACCTTGAAATCAAGAGCCCTCATCTTTTCTTCAAGAAGGTCTAAACAAGATGTGCTCTTGACAGAAATTATTTCTGTTTACATCTACAAGCGAAAGGCCTGAATTAGAAGTATACTAGGATATGGTTTCAAATTTTTAAATAAACGTGGAAGTCACTTAAGTGAACGTAAGGGAGGATCACTCATCTTGGAATGTTCTGGTGATTAGCTCTAGAACATTCAACTAGTTAGTGGATGTGTTTATTGAATTGAGGATTTTTTTTCAGATTGCATAAGGAGATCAATCAAATTCCCATTCAGCTACATTTTTTTTGTACAACTCCCAGGTTAAGAATAAAACAAAATAAGTATGGCACCTCTGTTTTCCACTGACCTGTGGAAAAAGAAAGAAAACTATGTGGAGAAGAAAGGACCTGATCTCTTCTTGTTCCTCTGCTTTAAAGAAGATGTACAGTTTGACAGGGAGGAAAGAAGGAAAGATTTTTCTGGAACTTCACGGGTTCTTAAAAACTGAATATGGATTTATCTTGTTAATAGAGGAATAGAATCCAACAGATCGGGTGTGACTTCACTGGCAAGAAACAGGCATGGGCCTTGTCCTTTTGCTCTGGCCATTTCAGGAAGGGTGTGTCGAATGTTGATGTTGGATAGGTGTCTTCTAAGCTCCTATGGAGAGAGGTAGAGCATTTAATCTGGATTGGTTGAATCCAAGTGGACCACAAATATTTTACAAATAGGTGTTCAAATATATTACATTCCATATTAAGCACCGCATTTCTCCAAAACAAAGTTTTATTATAGTGCATCTACAAGTAACCTTTCTTACACTTAAGTTTTGCAGGTTGTGATTAATTTGAAGAAACGAAGGAGGGTATTTTCCTAACAGGGTGGCAGACGGAAGAAATTTCAGAAACTGGAACCCCCAAACTTTATGTTGCTGGAGGTGGGACATATCCTTAGCTACCTGCAGCTACTAATCAAGTGATCTTACAAGACTACCAAAAGTTAAGCTCAATCTAACAGTGTGTGCTAAAGATGATCTGTAATGTGAATTTTAAATGGTCTTATTAATTGAAAACACCAGGCCAGGTATTGGGGTAAATTTTGAAAGGTCAGAGAAACAGAACAAGCCACAGCCAACCTTACCTTGTCAACTTTTTAGTTGATCTTGTTTTTTTAGACTGTAGGCTTTTGAGTCCTCACCTGAATGAATCTCAGCTAAACTGCTGCTCAAAGCCTGAAAGCTTAAGAGGGGCCCCTAGTTTTTGGTTTTCACACCTTATATATCTTTTTGCTTTCTGCCATTACTTCCTGGGATTAAAGGCATGTATCTTTCCCAAGTAAGACATAAATCTCAAGTCCTGGGATTAGAGATGTGTACTACCACGCCTGGCTCTGTTTCCAGTGTGGCCTTGAACTCACAGAGCTCCAGATGGATCTCTGCCTCTGGAATGCTAGGATTAAAGGCATATGCGCCACCATTTTCTGGCCTCTATGTCTATCTAGTGGTTGTTCTGTTCTCTGACCCCAGATAAGTTTTATTAGGGTACACAATATTTTGGGGGACACAATATAATCACCACAATGATGCTAGCAACTAACTATTATTCCTTCTTAGTCTCATTCCACAGAAAAAGAAAATCACAACAATATACAGGGCAGTAGATGCTAAGGATGAAAAATTATGTGAAAAACAGTTGAGAATAATAGTAACTCATAAAATAGGAAACCATACCATTAATTCTGATAGACATGAGGCATAGATTTAGTTCTGAGTTTTTGAGTAGCTCTTACATAATTGGCATATAATGACTGCAGACAGNTGTACAGCCCTGAAAGGCATGCATGCATATTCATGTATAAATGTGTTTGAAAACACCTGAGCATTGGAGTCTCAGTGTGCTAAATGATAGCATACGTTTGCAAGGGTGAGTAAATAAGTATTTGTGTGAGTTTGCAAATTCCCATGTATGAATAGTTACCATTCCAGTGTTGTGAAGAAACACCATGACCAAGGCAACGTACAAAAGTAAGCATTTAAGTTGAGGCTCACTGTTCTAGAGCATAGTAGAGTCCATGGCCATCGTGGCGGGAAACACGACAACAGGCAGGTAGATATGGTACTGGAGCAGTAGCTAAGAGCTTACATCTGATCCGTAAACACCAAGCAGAGCAAGACAGCTACCTGGAAATGGCATGGGCTTTCACACCTCCACTAACAAGGCCACACTCCCTAATCCTTCCTCTAAAGTTCCATCAGCTGGGGACCAATCCTTCAAATATATGAGTCCAAGAGGGGGCGTTCTCATTCAAATCACCACATATATGTTTATATATGTCCTAAAGAAATACCATGTCTCCTACAGTTAATAACCAAACTAGGTATCTTTGATTAGTTCAGAAATTATGTTAAGTCCAATAGTTTTCATTTAGGCAAATCTTGGAGAAAAAAATAACACAAATCCCATGCTATAACATCTGAAGATTTAAAATTTAAATTTCAAATAACTCAAGTTTAAAAACTTGTATCATCAGAAATCTTGACTGTATTACTGAGATATGGATTGTTCTAAGATTAAAATGAACTTCATTTCTCTCAGCATATCCTCAGCAGGATGGGTTACTAAGATAACAACACCTGAGCTGGCAAGATGGCTCAGCAGATAAAGGCCCTTGCTATTGAGCCTGAGGACCTGCGTTGCATCCCTGGAACTACATGGTGGACACAAATAACTGGTTCCTCCAAGTTGTCCCCCGACATGTATACATGTGCTATGGCCTACTCCATTTCTTCTGCATGCATATATACACATGATAACATTTAGAGGAAAAATACATAACACAGAATTTTATTAGCAGTGAAGGATATCTACATAGGATATAACCTTCCTTAGAGATCATTCCCTTAGAGGCAACTCCTCCTTAACCTTCTGTTGACGTAACAGCTTAATGATTTCAAAAGTCAGGATCCCTATTTAATCTTGAGATATAATTTCTCCATGTCAAAAAACACAAGAGTTGACATCTATACCTTTCTGTTGAAAACCATCTATGATTCTATATTGTTGCTAGTTTGTAAGTCAACACCAATAAGCTTTTAACTTGATTTTTGGGGTTTTTTTGTTTGTTTGTTTCCCATCTTACTGAGAAGTTAAATGGTGAATAGAATATCAGTACTAACTGTAATTTTTATTGTTTAGGGGGAAATATCAGATAGTCATAGCCAGGCACTGTCATGGGAAATTGCCATGCACTTTCATTAGTCTAGAATTAATGCCTAAAATAACTTAGTTTCCTTTACCCCATTGACTCTGCAGTAACAATTACATGGTGCTCTTCCAAACCAAGGGATAGCTTACATAATTTCTCAAATCCATCCTAGTAATATATCATTTGAATTCAGCATTTAAATCAAGGGTGATACCACCTGGGAGTCTGTTAAATCCATATTCTTCTGTTGTGATCTGTACCAGGTGCTATCAGCAAGAAGCTGGGGTGCAGGGAGAGTTAAAGAGGTCTGAAAATATGAGTGAGTAGCGAGTGTGAGAGGGTTGGAGGAACAGCACTTAGCACTGATACATAGAGGTCTTCTAAGCAGCTTAAGAAAGCAGAAGTCACGAGTAACTTCAAAAAGGACAGTTTCTCCCATGTTGGGTAAGGAAGCAGCAAAACAGAAGTAGGAAGTGCAGTGTCCTGGTGGGAGCTCAGCAGATATTCCCATTTCTGCTTTAGGTACTTTTGTTTTTACTCAGTTTCTTTATTTCACTCTTCAGTCAAGTAGAACTGGTAGCTAGTTAGTAAGACGTGATATAAAAAGATTCATTTGAAATGCTTTTTTAAAGGACAAGATGGAGGTAGCTGAAATTTAGGGTCATTTAAGTGTCAGCAATGTATTTAAAACTTGGAACAGTTTGCTTTCATCCAGATGAGAAAGAATGCAAGGTTCCTTAAAAGCCCAGCTCATGTGTCTTTACTTCCACTTTATCTTAACTTTAACAAGATTCCCTGTGTCCTTAGTGTGCTGGTAGTGTCAGGGACACACAGATGCACCGCAATAAATGTTCTTGATTTTTCCAGGACTCCTTATTGGCAAGGTGGTGAAAATGTTTGCTCTGTGGTGCCAACTTACCGTTCTCCTCCAGATCTCTCTGGGAATATTTATCTTTTATGAGTTACAATAAAGATTCTTGGCCTTAGAGGAAAGATAGATGAACAAATTAACCCCTAAGGGATTGTGTTGGCTGCTTCTGGTCATGCTGTCTACTTTGACTTCTCCTTTCTTTCCCCCTCATATCCTCTTGTATGGAATGTGATCTAATGAGGAAAACCATCATTAGTACAATATTTATGGAGAAACCCAAAGGTCAGCTGTTCTTCCCATTTCTCTGATTACTAGATTAAAATAAATAAGGATTGGGAAGCGTCATCATGTTGTGTTTGGGACTGACTGCACATTGCGATGTTCTTCATATTTCCTGGCATCACTTCTATTGACTTTATGTCTGGCTGAAGTGTTAATCATATATTTCAAATTAAAGTTGGAATAGTTGAAGATTTATGACAGTGTTGGTTTTTTCATGCTGTGTGGATCAGATAACTCTTAAATATGACTGCATGGTGATAAAGTAGAGGTTACCAGACTTAAGACACATGCACACACTACTCTGCAGGCTTCTGAATGAAAGACACAGAAAGGAAAACAATGTGATAAAAAGATCTATGCTAACAAATAAGTCTCTAACTTGAACTCAGTATCTAATGGAAATTCAGCATGTGGTAATATGTCTACTGAGGGGTGAGGAGGTAGCTCAAATGGTGAAATGCTTGCCTTGTAAGTGTAAGGAGCTGAGTTTGATCTTCCAGAATATATATGAACAAGTTGGAGATACACTCACAATCCCAACACTCAGAAGGTAGAGACAAATTGATCCTGGGAGTTTGTTGGCTAGTCGTGTTAGACCAGTTGGGCCAAGCCAGCCTGTCTCAAAAAGAGAATGGCTGGGTCTAGAGAGACAGAGCTTAAAAGACTTGTTGCTCTTGTAGAGGGAGCAGGTTTGGTTCCCAGCACCCACATGATGGCTTATAACAATCTGTAGTTCCAGTTCCAGTATATCCAATGCTCTCTATTGATCTCTGCAGGTATTAGGTACACACATGGTATAAACACACACATACAAAAACCACTCAATCACGTAAGATAGAAATAAAATTTAAAATACATTTAAAAATCAGAGTATATGGGGCCTTAGAAAAAACACCTAATAACACTGAAGTTTTTGAGGTTGTCCCTGGGGGTGGAGCAGGGAAAGAGAGGAGAGAGAGAGATTAACAACACATGCAACACACACATGCACACACTAAAATCATTACTGAGTCACATAAGATAGTTTTGGGGGTATGAAGGGAAATTGAAAAAAAGAACATAGCTGATGTCAGGTGGTTCACTGAGGACGATAACCCAGAGTGATGACAACTGATACAGTGTGGAGAGCAACAAATCAATCAGAGTGTGCTGCAGCAGGTGCTCTGAAGTAGGATCCTGGAGAAAACAGATACTCTATAAGTAACTTTCATTTGTTGCTGTTGCTGTATTGAAAAGGGAAAGATAGCTGAAGCCCATGTGAGGCCAAGGTAGTTGTGAGGTAATGCACTTAAGGCATTAACTACCATCAGAGTCTGAATGTGTCTCAGCAAATTAGCAAGTCGTGTTAATNTTCTAGGGCAGACAATGCTTTCATGTAGGCTATCCCCAGATACCACACAGTTTACAACTTCTCTCTGCAGGGTGTTTTTTGTTCAACAAAATGTCCTTCAATGTTTTCACCCAGAGACTACTAGTGTGCTTTTTGTTGCTGTAATAAACACCAGGACTGAAAGCAACTTGGGGAGGAAAGGGTTTAAATTTTCATTTTACAGGTTATAGTCCATAACTAAAGGAAGCACAACAGGAGATCAGGATTGTTCCTTGTTCCTACAAGGACTAAAAATACTTTGGAGGAACTCTGCTTCCTGACTTGTTCCTGAGCTAGTATTCAGCTCCCTTCTGGATATAATCCAGGCTCACCTACCTGGGGATGGTACTGCCCACTTTGATCTAGGTCCTCTTACATCCATTAGTGATCAAGAATTTAAATAGATTGTGTGTAATACAATATCACAGGGCTGCTTACTGTTAGATTAACACTAAGAGTAAAAATTAGATTGAAAGCAAGGTGGTGCTCATTGGTGCAATAGTGGCATGGTTGTTATGGGGTAACTAATCACACGGGATGAGATACCTGCTCTACCGAGGGAAATGGCATGCTTGGTAGTGTAATTCTGGTCAAAAGTCCAGGGCTGCTGAAGTTAGAGGCCCTAGTGTAGACCCCCCCCCCATTGTTAGTTTGCTAAAAGTTCATGTGGTTAAATTCCCTTGTAAATAATTACTTTATGTACATAGATCTGAGCTATAACAAATCTTAGCCAGAGAAGCTTCTTCTTGCAGTAGACAGCAATCCAAGCTACTTGATCAAAGTGCAAAGGATGAGAGACTGTGATTGTTCAGCTCTAGATGGGACACATTTATCACCACCACTCCCTACCAACAAAGTTGGGGGCCTATCAAAGGAAGAGAATGCAGGATTAAGAGATGAAAGGTGGGGAGGAGTGTCATATAAATGTCTTCAGGACATGACATGGCTGTTACACAAATGAATTCACAGTGGTTTATTTATACACAACCAAGCCAACTAAAATTCTGATATTGACAGGAAAGATTCACTCCAGGCCTCATTCATTCAATAACTTCAATAAGGAGTTATTGGCAGGTGATAACTGCTGGGTTAGAGAGAATCTTTATTGTATGAGAATGTGGCCATTAGTAGGTCGCCCATGCACCAGTGGATGCCTGTATGCCCATGCCTGAAAGGGAAACACTAATCAGACATAACGAGTCACCCATAAAAAGAAGGAGAAAGAGGAAGAGGAAGAGGAAGAGGAGGAGGCAGAAAGGCATGAGATTGGGAGCTGAAATGTTGGAGCATCTACGTGTGAGCTAGAAGATGGAAATAGGGATTGTACATGCTCATATTTCATTCCATACATGCTTGAGATTCTCAAAGAACAAAAACATTATAATTAAAAAGTTAGGTGCAAATTAAATGTCAGTTGATTACAGGGGGAGTGAAAAAATGAACTAAGATATATACTATACACAACATAACATAGTTATTTAAATAAATTAAATTTGAGCTCTTAAGGATGTCAAAGAAAGCTATAGAATAATATACCACATAGATAGAGATATTAAATATGTGTCTGCAAACTTATGAAAAGATGCATACCAAACCAGTGAGAGCAAAGAGTGAAGCCTCCTATGGGAGTAGAGTGGGTTACAGCCAGACTCTTCATTATACCTTTATATCTACATTTAAAATTATAATGAGTATTTTTTTCTCATGATGAAAACTAAGAATAAGAAGGCATGAGGTGGAAAACAGCTGACTGGAGCAGTTTATCACGTGGTATAGGAAGCTATTAGCATTTATTGCTTTTAACACAGGACTCTGTTTCTGTCTGGAACTCACTATAACAGATGAGAGAAGTTCAGCTTATTGACCAGTTTATCAACAGCACAAACACATTTAACTAATGCTAATCAATGGTATTCTTTCTCAAGCGTGAGTAGAGGATCAAGTCAGTCATATATTTTCAAATTAATGAGAGCAGGAATAAGGTTAAATGAGATTGTTTCATGTGTCCTTGAACTTTAATGAACAGGGGAAATTGAGGGTCAGCTAATGCACAGAAAACATTTTTATTACTTAAGTTTATCTTTGGATTATTTCCTTTTCCTGGTTCCTGGGTTTCAGTGTCTTTAGTATGGCTCCTTTGGTCTTATATCTAGGACTTGAATTCTCAATGGGAAATCTCTCCAAACCCCGGACAAAAATATCCCTGTTTTTGAGTATGGGAAAGTGTGACATTATGAATTTACTGATTTTTTTCCCTTCAATTTTATTTTTGGATGGAGCTGTATAAACACGCCCTGCTGTCGGTAGCAAGTGCTTGAAGGCCAACGAAGTGTTTATGAACAAGGAGTGAGTTTGTGCAATGCCAGCTGTATTGTCCTTCAGAAACTGATAGATCCTAATCTCCTCTGTGGACAGGAATTCTGGCCTTTGTTGTATTGAAACTTCTCATAAACTCTGCTGAGGAAATGTGAGCCATGGCAATGTGCAAGCAACCTTCAGGGAGGAAAACACGTTTCCTAGGACCTTGCTAAGGTCTCTGTGAGCAGTGCATTGCTCTCCAGAGACACCTGCAGGAAGATCCATCACTCTCACAGCTCATATCCAAGGCTGTCATTGCTAAAAAGCCCCTACTGTTCCCAGCACGGGGGCAGGCACCTGACCAAACCCAGGGGTGACACATTCTGGAGCTCAGGATTAGGAACAGGGCTTGGCCACATTATTTTTTCCTTGAGAAAAGATGGAGAAGAGTCAAAACCTATTGCTAAGACAGATACCATATTAAATCCTAGTCTTATTCACTATATGGGTAATAGAGGAATTTTAAACATCTCTCTGAGTTTTATTCCTCCTATTTTCAATTGGGATTAATAACTTCCAAAAAGTTCTGTAATATTAAAAATATAGACCTAAAGGAGGTTTGGTAAAGTGTGCAGAGTGGATTTTCATTTGTAAAACAGTGACAATAGAAGTATTGATAAATAACATATATATAATGTGACATTGTTTTAATAAAATACAACCCTAGACACATGAAAATACTGTGAAGATAATGAATATGGGTGGGATACATGGTGAGTACATTACACTATAAGCCTCCTTTTATTTGTATTATGTTTATTTATTTGTTTGTTTGCTTGTATACATGTGTCTGTGTGTGCACATGCATGCCACGGTGCACATGTTTAGGCCAGAGAATAATTGTGGGAGTAAAATCTCCCTTTCTAACACGCAGGTCCCCAGGGATCAAACTCGAGTCATTAGGCAAGCTTCTTTCCTTGCATAGCCTTTTCACCTGCCTACCACAGGCCTTTTTATTTAGTATCTAGAAGCCTGTGAAAATGAGAACAAATGGCTCTCATTGGAATAGTGCCTGTAACTCCGAGTTATTGAGTTACTGTTGCATTTTCCTAAAATCTCCACAAACCTACCTACATCTACCATAGAAGTAATTTCAATTTGTGTCCCAAATTGTATTTTACTTAGGCTCTAAATGGAGAGTTGAGAGAATTACTACAACCCAAACATTTTGCTAGGAGATGGGGAACGACAGAGAAATACACTACATTCATTTGCTAAAATATGCACTATCTATGCATATTTAAGGAAATAGAATATTATAGGTACATACAGATACATAGGTTAATGTGTAATGGTAAAATTAGAATCATCAACATTTCATCTCCTTCAACAGTATCATTTCTATGCATTTAGAAACTTCAAAGTCTTTTCCTCTGCTATTGAGAAACGTCAACTTATCAACTATGTGCAACCTACCATGCTACAGAACGAGAACTACATCCCCCTCTCTGGCTGTGTTTTTGAACTCATTATCTACTCCTTCTATACCCTCTGATCTCTTCATCCTAGCTTGTAATGACTAGCATTCATTTTACTCTCTATTCTATTCCATCAACTTCATTAGGGCTTTATAATATACTACTAAGATGAAAACTGTAAGCTTAGAAAACAAAAGGGCTGAATTTATCAACCATATTTATCAACCAGTTCTCACAGACCCATATCATTTAAAATTGGAATAAAAATGTTGCACTAGGGGCATGAGGGAGGAATTTCTAGAGGAACAAAGACAGTAGAATGAATCTATATGTTGAAAGGGAAAACAGGATAGGTGCTGGATACTCTAACAATGGGTGTCAGCAAACCAGAGAAGCTGAAAACCTGGTAATTACTCAGTCCACAAAGTTGGATGCTGCAGTGCTTCTTTACTGAAGGCCTGGAGGAGTCCTAGAAAGCCATTTTTCTTCAGTCAACTTCGAAGACCAAAGATGTTGGAGTCTGATGCTAGTAGAGGATAGCTGTGGACAGAGCAGCAGCAAGAAAAGCAAATATAGTCACACCAGCAAGAAGCCCAGGCAGGTGTGCAAGCGTCTCTTTTTTTCCTCTGTCATCTTTATAACAGGAAGACCTGATGCGAGGTGCTGCTCATTCTTGGAATAGATGTTCTCCCCTCAGTCAATCATCCTCGAAAAATGCCTTTGCAGACTTGACCAGAGGTGCTGATACCAGATCCCATTGAGTCAATAACCAAGATGAACCGTCACAGCTTGTAATATTTGACTGGCTTTACTTCATGCCATAGGTTGTTCCTGGACAACCTTTCCTTGATTCATGTTCCACAAATAGGGAGATGGGATAGACACAGGGACACAACAGCAACATGCAGTCTAAGTCAATGAAGAGCACTTGACTTGAATCAATGCATGCCGTCTAAGTTATTGAAGCCATGCATGCAGTCTAAGTTAATGAAGATCACTTGATTTGAATCAATGCATGCCATCTAAGTTATTGAAGCCATGCATGCAGTCTAAGTTAATGAAGAGCACTTGACTAGAATCAATACAATATTAATTTATACTTAGAAATCTTAGGTCTAGTTTAAAATCAGCTCAGTTTCTTGTGATTTCCAATTGCATCAAGACCAACATACCTTGTTTAGCTCTTTATTTACAGCTTCTCCTACACTTAACTTTTTAAAGTGCCATACCATGTTTTAGATTATAGGAGTAAAATGTGGATCCAAAGTAATGCTGAGAGATGTGCACTTGGTATTGCTTTTTTTTTTATAAGAGCTTATTAAATTACTGAAAATGAGTAAATTAGATGTCATTCAAATTTGTCTTTTTTCAAAGTAATAATAGAGACAGATTTGACTAGCATTACCAGTAAGCTGGGAACCTGTAATTCTAGCACTAAGGAGTTTGAGGTAAGAGCACCATGAGATAGGGGTCAGCCTTGGCTACACAGTGAGATCCTGTCTCAAAGAGGCAAGGTGTTTATAAAAAGCCATTTTATTATAACTTGTTTCTTTTTATATATCACACCTAGCAATAATTCTCATTGTAAAC
>LZPO01077047.1:0-28347 GCA_001675575.1 Neotoma lepida
ATGCAAGGAAATTAAATTTTCAAATGGATATGTTTGGAAAATTAAAGTATGTATACCGTACCATAGAAACTTATTCAGGAATACAACAGGCAACTGCTTTGAGTTCTGAAAAGGCTGATTCTGTAATTACACATTTATTAGAATGTCATGGTGATATCACACACAATATCACATCATGGTGATACCTGTACAAATTAAGACTGGTAATGCTCCAGCATATGTCTCTAGTAAAATGAAACATTTTTGCATATTATAATACAAAGCACATTACATANATATCACACAGTCCTACAGGAGAAGCAGCTATATAAAGATCTAATCACACTGTGAAAGATACACTTAATAAACAGAAAGGGGTAATAAAGACCCACAGAGATAGATTACACAATGCTTTATTAATTTTTATTTTTTTAAGTAGCAGTGAGAAAGAAATGGCAGCTGTGGTAAGACATTGGATAATGAAAAAAAAAACTGCTAAATTAAATCACTCTGTATAATTCAAGGAAGTGTTGACCTTAGAATGGTAATCAGGATATNTCTTCCATTAGGGAAGATGTTTGACTTTTGCTCCCACAGGAGAAGAAAATCTATGGATACCATCAAGATTTTAGATTAGAATGGAACAGGAGAGACGGTTTGATTAGGAGAGGTGATAGTTCATGAAAGAACTTGGTCATTCAATCCAAATTAACTTATAAGACTAATAAATGTCTTTCATTTGATCAGACATAACCTGTCAAAAAGGGAAACTACCTAAAGACATGGTTGGGAAAGGGCTTTGTTTTTATTTTTCCAGAATAAACATTCAATTAAAGAATTTGAAGACCACTGAACAGATAAGACATCTGAAGAAGAAAGACAAATCCTCCAGAGAAAATGTACCAAGAAATATAATAATATGGCTTAATTCTATAGCATATTTCCAACAGGGAAAAATCATAAATCNTCCCAAATGTTCATTTCTGCTGTCATATAAGACCAATGGTCTTTTTGTAGTCCCAACTCAATTAAAACCTAAAACTGACTTTGGAGTTGGAGCATGGTTTTCTCCTCTAAACCCAAGGATGCTTGAAAAAGGAAAACTCAATCTCCGCTCATGTCAGAAGAGCTACCTGGAATGGGAAAGAAAAAAACCAAAATTAAGGGACTGTTCTATAGTCACCAATATCATAGATCTTTGATTTTATTTTGATTCTTTAAAACATTTCTTAAAGCATAAATATTATCTCACAATTTATAAGATTATATATGTATGTATATATAAACTTTCTGTCATGATATTAATTGTCATATAGAGTATTAACTAATTCTAGAAATAGACTTCATCTATATTACTGTATATGATTTTGGGCTTGACTCTGAAGCAGGTAACTAGGAATTAAGCTTCTGTACCTCAGATATAGTCAATACATTATGGTCCTATACCTCTCTGAGATCTGCTGCATATGACACTTAAAATGTCTAAGTTTTCTGCAGTGAACTGAGACTATTCCTAACAGCAACTTTTGAAGTCTTCAAGAGGATGACAGGATCTCACAAAGATGAACTCACCTGAATTGTGGAAATGNCAAGAAGGTGACAAAGACCATCCAAAGATCAGCTTTGAAGTATAAAATGCTCAGGACAACTTCAAAATTGTTAGCTAAGATGGTCCAGCCTTGTAGACTACTCCAGTCAGGACTTCAGATAAACCCTACACTTTCCCATCATACCAAGACTGGACAACATTTAGCTCTCCCAGGACTTGATCTTTATTTCAATTTAGTCATGCTCTCCTAAAAATTCTTTCACCTCCAGAGAAGAGGAAGTAATTTTAAGAACATNACATCCACATTCCCAAGAGGTGGAGTGGGTGGGTTTTGTTCATTTGGTAGATGCTTATCATCATTAAGGGGCATTGGTTACAAATTGTTATTGGTCATGGTCAGGAAGGAAACTAGGCAAAGGAAATTAGATTCAGGGATCTCATTCTGAAAAGAAAGAGAGGGAGATATAGAAATGATAGGATAAAAGAGTAGATTATTGAATCTACTTTAAAATTAAAAATGTAACTATAAGTCTCAAATATTTAACATTGGTATAGTGTTTTCTATATTGATACAAATTTAACATAATTTTTCTTATACTGTATATATGTTTCTACTCTTGTTTAAGTTACTTTTGTATACTGATACAGATTAAGGTTATTTTTTTGTTACTGTATATATGTTTGTACTAAGAAAGTGAAACTTTGAAAATACAAGGTAATAGAGTCCTTCAAAATTTCCTGCTTCACAAAAAATTCTGTCAGATATTCTAGGCCTACAGGCTGAAGATAGATGCTTCAATGTTGCAGAGGAAACTTGGGGTGACTGTCCAGACAGCCAGATATCTNAGTCATTTCTATAGTTTGGAAGTTGTTTACTTTGCTCATCCTATTTACTTGGGTAGTATTATATTCCTCTCAGTTCTCAGATGGGGTTGAAGACTAGANATAGTTACAGTTTTCCTTAGTTATGATGGAAAGTAAATTTGATGCAAAACTTTGGACTCACCAAGAGAGAAAATATAATGGAGTATTTTCTCTGAATTTGCCAAATACAAATAGACTGGACATTGTGAATTTAATTCTTACTTGATAATTTTTCTTATTGTACATAGTTTCATTTTGTTAAGGTTAATACCTTTCCTTNTTAATTAGACAATATCTGGTAATTGTTCTAATTGCATATAGTTTTACTATCTTAGAGGTAAAAATCCTTCCTTTTTATTTAGACAAAAGGGGTGAATGCTGTGGGAGATTTGTTTGTTACTACTCCTAGACTTTCGATGGAGTTGGATCTTGGTTCACATTCATCTGGCCACAGTGGGTCATAGAGTTTTCTGACAGATTCAGAGGAAGATAGAAGGACACATAGGAGGAAGAAGGAGGAGCTAGAAGAGTTATACAGGTCTTTATGACAGGGAAAGTGGAGAAGAAAACAGGTGATTGTTTCTACATTTCTCTGTGGGTCTCTCTGGTTTATCCCCTAATATTTAACTAAATATTAATATTGTTTTACTAAAATAAAAGCAGTCACAGTACAAGAGTTTTGCTGTCATATAGGGAATATGTCAATGGTATGTAACTGTGCATACTGACATTTTTTAATCTTATATGTGATTGTGAGTATATCAATTTTGTATTACTATTTTAAGAACACATTTACATCACAAATAATAACACCAAAGGGAGGAAACAAATGATTTAGACTTTACTTTCAGTTAATCNTATCGAGATCATCAAGTATTCAAATAACATAGTTTTACCTGAAACCACCATCCATATGTGNGAGTAAATAAGAGGGCAGAAGAGGACAGCAATTGCTCCAAAGGCTCCTGCTTACAAGCTTGGTTTTCACATGCTAACATCCTTGATGCTGAAATATCTGACTGCTCAGAGATGGAAGCTCAGAGGAGATTAAATTTGCATTTCTCTGAGGGGAATAATATGGAACATTTTCGCATATTATCTTTTCTATTTTGTCTTTTCAAGCTGTCAGTCCGATGGTGGACTGAACATTGGATGATTTGGGGATGGTTTGTTGGTTTCTTCATTGTCATGAACACTGGATTGAAATCCCCTGCCACACACCTTGTTGGCTAAGATTTACTAGCATTTTGTAGTTTGTCTTTTTCTTCAATTTGCAAATTATTTCCATTGCAGTACAGAGTATTTTAATTTCATTTAATCCTACTTGTCAGTTCTTGCTTCTGTTTGCTGANTTATTGGAGAACTTCCAAGAAATCCTGGCCTATGAACATATGTTTTCCTCCAGCTCTTTCCAAGTTCAGGTTTTACATTAAGGTCTTTTATCTATTTAAAACTGACTTTTCTTTGGTGTGAGAGAAAGCAATCTACATTTAATCTTATATAAATACATATCTACTTTTTATAATGCTGCTTGTTGAAGGGACTGTCTTCTCTTCAACGCATTTTTGGACAAATTATGAAAAAGCAAGCAGTTGTTGTTTATTTCTGTCTTCTCTTTTCTATTTCTTGAGGCTATGAGTATATTTTTGTGGCAATATAATCTTTTAAAGTATGGCTCTGCAGTGTTGTTAGAAATCACTTATTGTGACATCTACAACCTTGGTCTTTCCTCTTAGAATTCCTTAACTTTCTGGGGTCTTTTGAATTGTTTATGAACTTTAGGATAGTTTGTTCTTGTCAACGGAGAATGCTACTGCAAGTTTGATTGGGATTTTGCTGAATGTACACAGTGCTGTAAGTGCATAGGCNTTATTGTATTACCAATAGTACNGATCCATTTGCTACTTTTACAGCAAATGCTTCCAGCGTGATTTTCCCCATTTAGTACAGTATTGGCTATAGCTTTATCATATAGCCTTTAATGTGGTAAGTTTATTCCCTCTATTTCTAGTTTCATTAAAGATTTTATATGAAGGATGTTGAACTGTGTTAATGGCATTTTTGACATTTATTGGGGTGGTCAAGTGAATTCTGCCCCTGAGTTGATTTATATGTAATGTTCTGTTCAGTAATTTTCATATGATGAACCATTCTTATTTCCCTGGAATAAGGCCAAATAAATCATAGTGTGTAAACTTTTTAATATATTGGTGAATTCATCTGGCAGGTACTATAGTTAGGGTTTTTGAATGTCATTCACGAGCAAAATCTGTCAATGATGTGTGTGTGTGTGTGTGTGTGTGTGTGTGTGTGTGTGTGTGTGTGTGTGTGTTCTTATAACCTTATCCTTTTCACCAGGCTAAAAATAGCTTTCTAAAGGGAGTTTGGTAGTTGTTTTCCCTTTCATTTTTATGTTACTGTTAGAAGAATAGTTTGAAATTGGCTCCTCTTTATGATAGGATACATCTATCTGCAAGTACTCATTGGAATTCTTTATTATATTCATGTTGTTGGATTAANAAATGATGATTAGGATCTTTGGGAGTTTTATTTTGTTTTGTCTTTTCATGTTTCTTCTGTTTCTCTGTTACAATTTGCATATCTGTTGCCTTGGATTTCTTTTANAGTCTTATTCTGTGATCTTAAGTGTGAAGCCTAATTTGGAGCACTTNTTTTTTAATACCAGTGGTAAAGGAAAAGAAAAGTAATAACAAGTAAGTTGGTTTTAAACCTAAAGCAATTAAGTGTTATATATTATCACTACTGTCTTCTCTTTTAATGTTTCTTTCTCTGACACATTGAACTTCTGCCTGCTGCACTTAGCATTACAATCTGAGTCAAGAAGGTTCCTTCATACCTTCAAGATTCCCTAGATCCTACACCATGGCGTAGAGCTCTATGAGTAGGTATCTCACAGTGTATATAACACTGACTTCTGTAAGACAGGATCAATCACTGCGGTTTCAAATACCATTCAGCATTTACTATTCTATTGAGGGATGAAACTGTTGAAGTCAAGCATCCATTAGAGTTTTTGCATTCTTCTTTCTGTCAACCATAAACTGTATGTCAGATAGGGGGCTCCAGTTATTTTCATCTACTGATATTAGGCATGAGTCTGTCAAGCTCTACAGTTATCCTCTCATAGTGTCTACTTCTTTGAGACAATGAACGTAGTAGCTCTCTCCCCATGTCACCTTCACTAATAAAGATGCGCCTTCTGTGGCCTGAACTCCTCAGTATGTCCACTTATTGCCATAACATTCTCCACAATCCTTATATGAGTATATCCCACCTTGTTGTTATGGCAGGATGATCTAAGGCTGCTTAACTCAATATTGTCCCTTATTAGTTAGCCCCACTATCAGTCTACCGTAAGTTTCTTTTATAAGATGATGCCCATGCTCAGCCAACTAAGACTGGAAGAGTAACTAAAAAGACCTGCTCTCAAGTGTTGCTCTGTTAAGCAAGAAAAGTCACTGTTTTATCAAAACCCGCAAATGGATTTAAGCCTTCCAAGAATTGTGACTGTCTCTGAGGGTAGAATTTACAGTCTCCTTTCAACAGAGTCACCTGTCTTATTCTTAGGATGTGGCTTTTATACCTACTTCCTCCACTTGACTTTCAACTGAAATTATATGCTGCTGCCCAACTCCACTTTCTCTGTGCTTTTCAAATGTCATATTAAACTGTCTCCTAATTTTGATGCTCTTCAATATTTTCTCTCTGTGGAGTAGAGTTTGTTGTTTTGATTATTCTCCATCAGTGCACCACTGGACGCTTGCTTCTGATATGCCTTGTCCCCTGGAAATCTTCCATGTGATTCTTGTATTTTGTTTAATTTTCCTTTGAAATTCTAGGGTTGTGCTGTCAAACATACCCCAGAAGAATTGCTATCTCAATTGCTTTCTTTTTCTATCATATAATNCATTTTCTTTTGAGATTATGATCAGTAAATACAGAATACACATTTTATACACAAATTTTCTCAATCAAAAATATTATGGAAAAATAAGTGTAGTGAATTGTGGATGGAAAGAAGAATTTATAATACATAGGAGATGTTTTNATTTACATACCTCGTTTCCTGACTCCTTTTGGATATGGATGAAAGGGATTACTTTTATTTCCAATAAGCAAAAGAANATACTTCTATATTTGAAGGCTGACTTCAGTAAAAAGAGATTATGTTATTTTTCTTCACCTCTGAAAATTTTCACAGTTATGCTCTATAATTGGAGCTTTGAAAACATGACCTCTGGCTTTGATATGCTTGTGAAATCACTTCTCTGTCTTTAAGAGTCACTCTTTCTAAATTGAGTTAATGAGGTAGCCAAGGACCTCATCACAAGTTTTTGTTGTTGTTTTATGGAAAGACCGCATTGGCTTATGTTAAACAACTTCTCTTTGCACGAGGACAAGACAGCAATTAATGAGCTAAAATGCTGTGTATTATATTATTGCAATTTAAAGAGGATGTGTGANAGTGTCTTCTTTTTTCTTTGAGTGCTAGTTCACAATTGGAAAAAAACCTCAATTGTTCTTTAGTGTTTCTCTACATAATGTAATACATTTGTCATTTCCTATTAGCTCTTCAGATTCCTATTATTTACAATCCCTTTGAGACACAATAAAAAAAGTTTCCACACAAAGCTCATTATTTCTAATTAATCCCATAACAAGACTTCAAGATGGCCATGCAATGTANCTCTTTTTCAAAACAAAGTGTCTTATTCTCAATTTCCTTTTGTAAATTGTACTTCTGAGGTATTATATAATACAAATTATATAATTTGCATAATACACATTTTGTATTGTTTTAATATACAACTAGGCTACCATACATAATATTTGATAAATTTTTCACATCTGTGAAAAAACTTTTTCCTATTAATTATATATAGCATAGTTAATCTGATTTAGATAAGATTCTAATGTGTCCTCACTAAGTTTATTGTTTATTAATTTAATCCCCACTGTGGGCTAGGTTAGAAAAGTGATCTAAGGTGATCAGTGGTAGGGCTCTTCAGAGCTCATAAGTATTATAAATGGTCATCTGAGTAGAACCCTTTATGATTGAATAACAATGAATTTATAAAAGGCAAGGAGAATNGAAAAGATATAGCTATCAAAGCATTCTTTATGTCCTGCACTTTGCTTTGGAGACATTCGACCATTTTTGGAATCTATTAGAATGAAAGTCATTCCCAGGTGCTGCCTACTGGTCTTGTACTTCCAGATCAATGAGCAAAACTTATACTGCTGTCTTTAAAAATTATCCAGTTTCTGGTACAGTNATACCATTTAAACAAAACTGACCAATGTCATAGAAAAGTAAGAAGTTTGAAAATAAAGTTTCACAACATAAGAATGAAATACAACAACCTATCTCTCATATAAAAACTAAATTCATATTTTAGGTATATAAATACTATTGGAAGTGTGCTAGGTGACTAGAAGAAGTAAAGGTCCCTGATTGATTAATCACTGATCCAAGTAGACAGCTGTTTGTTGCTCCCCAAATAAAAGTACCATTATTTCACCCTTCAGAACATCTTGCCAAGTTGACCATTGTTGTGGTTATTACACAAATTCAACACTGGTCAAAATACAAGAACAACTGACCATGAGGGTATCCAACCATGATTGCTTAATCTACATTGTACCACTTCACCTACAGCTGAGTCATTATGAAAAAGGGAACACAAAGCTTGAAAGAGCCTGAAGATTAGGATTTCTGCCAAGAGATTGCGTATTCTATATGTGATAAGAATATTGAATCCATGATATCTTAACAACATGGTCCTTTAACAAAACCTGTATAATAATACCACCAGTTGACATACCGATAGGATTGTGGGATATCTCACATGATCTTATTCCTAGGTGAAGAACTATGGGTTATTAATGTCTGAGAGAGAGAGAGGGAGAGGGAGAGGAAGAGAATGAGAGAGAGAGAGAGAGAAATATTTTTTTTCTTCACAAAGGAACAAAATTATGGGGCCCAGGAGGTTTCATATGTATGTTTGTGAGTGAGTGTGTGTGTGTGTGTGTGTGTGTATGTAAGAATTGAATAAGAAGTCATAAATTTGAAATGAAGTCAATATGGTTTCCAGTTTATATTTCTACATGTATCACTATTATTAAAAATCTCTGGTTTTTGTTTTGTTTTGTTTTTTAGTAAGGAATTAATGTTAACTTTTTGGTGGAAAAAATACCAGGGCAAACATTACTGCAGATAAATCAGAAAAATCTATTATTTACCATGAAAATTNTATTTGAAGTAGAATNTACAAGAGAAAATAATAGTTAAATATTTTTAAAATTTAGTAAATACAATGTAGAAAACAAAGCAAATAATGTAGGATTTTGAGTCTTGCTTGAAAGAAAAANATATCTGACATTTATATCTATAGGCCATAATGATGTCCATGTGTGTAATAATAGAAGGAGGAATTCAGAAATACTTGCTGCTTTATTTTTTGTACCTCTGTATAAAGTGGGCCATCACCCAATTCAAATCAGGATTATGGTACATAACAGGTAACTTTTATCACTAACTTTATTTTTGGTTCCCAAAAGGAAGGTATTTAGGTTCACCCAGGATATTAGCTGTTCATTTTCTCTTTTATATTGAAATAATATAAAGAGATGCTATTCTGAACCATTAAATTGTATTTTCTATTTTCTTTTTTTCTTGAAAGTGGATTCTTCTGTCATATTCATCTTGACCATTGTTTCCCCTCCCTCCATTCCTCCTATCTTCCGCCCACCTCCCATCTCCCCCAGACCCACCTCTCCCACTTTATTTCCCTTCAGAAAAGAACAGGTCTCCAAAAGACAATAACCTTGTTTTATCACATTTTTATGTTTTCTTAGACTCAACTTTTTGATTCTTTCAAACTTTTCTTTCAACCATGTGTATCTGAAAGTCTATTCNGAATTAAATCTTTCTAGAGATCTCTCCATTGGTCTTCTTTCTCTGAAGAAATGGTCAGACCTATAGTAACTAAGTTAACCCATGAGCTCTGAAGAACAGGTGCCCACATAGCTTCATTCAGTTATTATTGGCTTTAAATAAACCTGTCTTTAAATTGTTCTAAACAAACAAACAAAAACATTGTTTTAGATTTACTATTTTCATGTAAATTTACACATCACTTCTAAAATAAATCACAATGATACTTGTGAAAGTCTATGCTTTCCCTTTGAAGACTGAGTTCTTCTTTTATTTCCTTCATTCCTTTTTTCTTCTTTCCCTCTATCCTTCCTAATCCTTTTATCTCAGACTTATTATCATTCTCCTTCCATTATCTTTTTTATAAATGGATGCCAACATCATTTTCATTGACCTAGTTATTGAATAAGCATTCAATTAAAGAAAATAAATACTAATTATATAAAGTAAAAGTATATATCTATACTTTGTAGGCTTGACATATAGAACATATGCAAACAATGTGCTGGTAATATTAAAATCCAATTGCTTTAAATCATATCATAAGTATAAGAACATTATTGGACAATTTAAAATAGATATTTCAAGGATATTCAAATTAAAGAACATATTAACTACATATCAGTGAGATGTGTATTTGACAAAACCAATGGCTCAATACTGTCCACTTTATACTATGTTCTTGTACGATACAAGGGTTCTCAAAATGAAAAGACAGTAGAATCCTGGAAGATTGAGACATGTAGTTCATTTCTATTTTATTTTGCTGGTTTAAAGGAATAACATTCATTGTTGTGCTTTCCACTGGTAATATGAAGGGCATTTTAACATCTCTCAGTGCAAGCAGGGAATGTATTTTCTTTCGTTGCTGTCACTAAAATCAGTTTTTATGTTAGAGGTTCCTTAGCTGAACAGTGCAGGATGAGCCGACTTTCCTGATCTTATTTACAGAAACCATCTTCTACAACTCTGAGTCACCTGATAAGCTATTGATAGGACTCCAGAGATAGCCCTGCTCATTACATGGCTGGGACACTGTCATAATGACTCAGTATAAAAGATGAGGCTTCAGTCCCTTAAAGACTTTCATTAAACTAAAATGTTATATTAATAAATTTTTATGTGATATTCATACCATTAATTCTTTATTTTAGAATATACCATTGAATATCATATACCGTTTTAAACCATAATAGTAGGTTGGCTCAAAAAATAATGTTGAAATACGACAATAGATTATTCTTAAAGGAATGAAGAAGAAAACCAATGTATATGTTAAATATTTCTAAGTTGATTTGTAATCCTTTCTGCCATTTTCTACATTTAAACTACTATGGAAGTGGTAAGCACATGAAAAGTGTCTTTTTTATTCCTCCATAATCCTTAAAAAGGTGATACTGCAAAGTCTCTTTGTAATCTGATTTCCATTTGTGTTATCTCAGTAACCTAGTAATACCAAGACTTTAAAACAACTCTGTCTATAACCTAAAGGGCCAGAGTTATTTCAAAGCCAGCTATATGAAAAAGAAAAGAAAGAAAGTTTTAGTTTGATTTTAAAGATATTTTCTTATATGAAATTAAATAGTGATGTTATAGCAATTGAGATCTCTAATTAACAGGTAATAGAGACGATTGAAATAAAACTTGTGAGGCTTGTTTGTATTTATTGATTTCTCTTGAGGGTCTCATATAACAATATTGTGAGGAAGACCTAGAGCATTTCTTTTAAATTATAGTCATTAAAACATTTTAAAACATACATGCATTGTTATTTATTTTATAAATTTATTGTAATGAACTTATAAATAAAACCACACTCAGCTAGATTTTGTCCATTCTTGGTATAACCACCCCTGGACACTTCTTCCAATGATAGTTATATCCTCTTGGTAAATTTATTAAACTAAATATCACACCTTAATTGCATCATGCAAATTAAATATTATATTATTTTATTATCTACATGCTCAATGTTCTATTTTCAATTGATTTTACAGTAAACAACTCTGTCTTATTCATATATTTTATAGTAATTAATATATAAAGCAATTTTTATCCCCATTATTTTTATTTTAGCAATAACTAAGAGAATATATTCTCTCTAACCCATATGTTTACTGTCAGTGATTGTGAAATAAATATATTTACTTTGAAATTTTTAAATAGGTTAGTGCTCAATACATATATATTTAATTTGTTTGCTAATTTCAAAAGTGATACATATATAGATTATGAAGCTTTACTTATAAATTTCATGATACAATACTTCCTATTTTTATCTTTGAATCATATTATTTATATTGATGACTTATTACAGTGATTAAATACAAAAAATGACTCTTGAAAACATATATGTTCAGGTGAACCTTAGATCTCACTTTTTTGGGGGGGGTGGTAAAATCTGCAAGATCAGAGAGGCAGAGCAGCAAGCCACTAGTTCTTACCCCATGAAATCATCCACCAAAAGAAAGCGAGCGCCTCTCTCCACCTTGCCTTATCACTTCCTGTCTGTCTGTACAGACCTCCAGACCTCTATGGTTAACTAGTGGCTAGCTCCTTCTGATATTCAGGCAAGATTTATTTGTTAGAGCACAAATAAAATATCACCACATTTCCCCTTTTTTTGTCTACAAAAAAAGAGTTTATAAGTAATTTAAGAAAAACTATATACAATAAGTACAATAACTATATACAACATATACTAGCAATAAATACTTCAACAATGTCTAGTCCATTTGCATTTGACNAGTTCAGAGAAAATACTTCATTTAGATCTCACTTTAAAAGATATATTAAGAATAATTCTTTCTTTTTTTTATATTAAGAATATTTTTTTCTTTTTTTGTTTTTTTTGTTTGTTTGTTTGTTTGTTTTTTGAGACAGGGTTTCTCTGTGTAGCTTTAGTGCCTTTCCTGGAACTCACTCGGTAGCCCAAGCTGGCCTTGAACTCACAAAGATACGGTCGCCTCTGCCTCCCAAGTGCTGGGATTAAAGGCGTGCACCACCACCACCCGGCGTGAATAATGTTTCAAGTACATTCAATTCCAAATATACTTTTATCATGGTATTTATTCAAACACTTTTTTGTTTTCATTATTTCTCTTACTTCTTTGAGAATTTCATCCAGTGGGTTTAGTAATATTCACTCTCCCTCTCCAACTCTTCTCAGGTTGACTTCCAGAACTATCCATCCTTTTGTTGTTGTTGTTGTTGTTCATCAAGGACAATTTATGCTGTCCAGACTTTCTTAGAGGCGGAGCCTATCACTGGCCTCTGGTCAAGTTTGTTGGGACAATATTCTTAGAGAAAAATGGCCCTTCCACTCCTCTTGGAATTGGCAGTAGCTCCTGTGCTGGAAGTGGGAACTCTTTATGCACAAATCCCCTCTTAATGATGGAAGTTGGTCAGGTTTAGTCTTGTAGGAAATTTCTTCATGTTGTCACAACCATTGTGAGTTCTTCTGTGCAGCTGTTTTGTTTTGGCCAAAAGACACTGTTTCTTTTCAGTGAACCACCACCTCTAGCTTTGACATTCTTCCCAGCACCTTTGCCACAATCAACTCCTAGGCTTGGAGTGTGGTATAAATTGCCATTTATACCACACTCTATTCTATTCTCTGTACATTGGCCATTTGTAAGGCCCTGTTTAGTCATCTACTGCAAACTGAAGCTCTTCTGATGAGGGTTGAGGCGTGCTTCAATACACGGGTAAAATGATAGGACCTTAGGAATTGATTTAGTGTTATTTTCTTTTAGCCTGATAATTACATAAGTTTTCTCTTAGATTCTAAGATCTGACTAGCCACATGTTCTTCATGATAACCTAAGAAATATCACTTCCTAGTTTTCTCATTCATTATTGTAAGGCAAAGATTAGTGAAGGTAATAGAGTCAGTATAAAAGAATAAATAGGAACCATAGTTAGATAGTTAAATTTCTAGAATATATTATAAAAGTTGCTGTGTATTTAATCATATAAAAAATAAAGCACTAACTCTCTAACTAATTAGAAGTTGCCTATAACTATATGGCTATAAATAATCAGAACAATAAGAGAAAGGAAAGCCAAGTGGTTTCCACTTGATTTGTCTCTGTGCTATATATTTTTAATGATATATACGTGTAAGCTTACTTAATTAACCTGCACATCTTCAGCTTTGGAACATCTTCAAGTAAATGTTAGACAGTACATATCTTTAGGGAGGAAACTCTAAATTAAACAATGGAATAGAAATGAAACAAATTTCATCCCTTACATTATTTCGTTAAACACTTCAGAAAATGTATAATTTTCCAAAAGATATTTAAAACAAACAACCAAGAAATAGTTAGGATATATACCTTGGAACACTTGAGTACTTCAGCAGAATTGAAATCACTTTGGTGCTGATGAGGGATTTTTGAAATGCCAATCACAGGGCAACTCTTCAGTCCTCTCACATGGTTGAAGTCCTGCTGTCAGGAATGTATTGGAATGTACTGTTCATTCATTTGTGGTGACAGATACAGACTATGACAAGCCTCATACTGGGGCTCCAGCCTGAGGGAGTAACACAGAGTGAGATAAGGAATACAAAATTAATGGAGGAAACTGTCACTTGCCAATCTCCCATCTCACAACTTACTTCACTTTGGACTATACTCCACAGCATTATCCACCAACAGAAAACAGGCATCTGTGAATTGTTATCTCAGCTCTGAGACTTGAATTCCTCAGACATGATGCTTTCAATAAATAATTAGAAGATTGGCTGGGTAAATATATATATATATGTATTAAAGATATTAAAGATATTGTAGCATTCTGATGAATAAAAGCCAAAATGAATTACTAAAGATAAAATTAATCTGCATAAAGGTTAAAGGAAAAATTTCATCTTAAATATGAAAGCCAATTTTAGTAATAGTTGAATATACCATTTTTGAGAGAACAATAAATGTTTAGTATATTCATTTCATTTTTTCTAATTTTCTCTAGATTTCCCTCCTGCTTCATGGCACATATTCTTATGTTGCATTATATAATTTGAATTTTGGAAACCTAAAATGTGCATAGTAATGTATTAAAATCTGCCTCTTCCAAATTGCCTCTGAATTAGTATGAAAACCTTCTACAGTTTTGATGTATCATGTAACTAGAGATGCATCTTAAGTGACAAGATGAATTAGTAAATACAGAGAACAAACACTTTGCAAACAGTATTTCAATAATTACCATAGTCACCTTACACCGTATAGAAGAGATTGATTTAATATTCTGGCTCTAGAACATGATATGATGGTGGATATTTGGATTTTTGGATATGAGAGATGTATTTTCAAAAATTGCAAGTTCATATTCTAAATACTTATTAACAGATTATACCATATACCCTAAACAAGAAGGACAAAGAGATCAAAGGAATCATTTACAGGGTAATAAATACTAATTTTGTCACCTGCAAATGGAGAACATGTTTCCCTCATGCTATCAAAGAAAATCTACTAATCCTAACTACTTGTAAGAGTTATCAAAATGACAGAAAAAAGAGAAATTTGCACTAAATACTTAACACCATAAAATGCATTTTATCATGCTGTATTTTAAAATCATATATCTAGAATATAATAAGATGTATAGAAATCAAGTTGTTACAAATAAAATTATAATTAAGTTATGCAATGTGAGATTTTATTAATGATTGATTCAAGCAACAAAGTAGAACAGATCAAAATATTTGTACCTGTAAAAAATCTAGACTTAGTAATATACTTAATTAAAGTTAAACAACCATAAATAGCTCATTCTTGAATATGAAAGTTAATCCATATCTACCTATGAATGGAAAATTATTATTTTCTAATTACCAGTACATGGGAGGTTAAACAGAAATTAAAAATAAAGACACTACCTGTGGTGGGACACCTCACACAGCCTTGAGGCAGGGGGTGGGGCTTGGACCTACCTCTACTGAATGGACCAGGCTCTGCTGACTCCCTATGGGAGGCCTTACCTTGTTGAAAGAGGGAATGAGGGGTGGGTTAAGGGGGGAGGCTGGAGGGGCAGGAGGAGGGAAGAGGGGGATCTGTGATTGATATGTAAAATGAATAAAATTTCTTAATAAAAATTTAAAAATATAAAAACCATAACCTAAAATTAATTATTAAAGTGAAACAGATGGTTTGGAGAAATTCTTCTGCAATTAACAGCACTTGCTGTCCTCCAGAGGACCTGCAATCAGGTCCCAGCATCTATGTTGGGTGGCATTTGAATTCAAAATGTGAGCTTAATCATATGTTTCTAATATGACACATTTGTAAAATTAAAGGAAAATGATAAAGAACAAATACAGAAATATAGTAAAACATTATATATGCATGTGTGTGTGCATGTGCATGTGTGCATGTGTGCATGTGTGCATGTGTGCATGTGTAGGTGTGTGTGCATGTGTGTGTGCATGTGTATGCATGCACGTGTGTGCGTGTGTGTGCATGTGTGTGTGGGTGGGTGCATGTGTGTGTGTGCATGTGTGTGCATGTGTGTGCATGCATGTGTGTGGGTGCATGTGTGCATGTATGTGCATGTGTGTGCATGTGTGTGCGTGTGTGTATGTGTGCATGTGTGTGCATGTGTGTGCGTGTGTATATGTGTGCATGTGTGTGCATGTGTGTGCATGCATGTGTGTGTGTAAATGTGTGCATGTGTGTGTGTGTATGTGTGGGTGTGACTGTCTCTTTGTGTGTATTTAGTAGAATATGCTAAATGGAGAATCTTAAAAATTAGATATTACACTGCGTAAGTGTTTTTATGAAATTTATTTAGAACAAATTTATAAAAAATAATTATTTTCTTTAAAATAAATTTTTAAGTATGTTGTAAAACCAAATTAGAAGATGCATATCATTTATAAATAATAAACTCAATAGCTATATATAGAAATCAAACACATAAAGTTTATATTTGGGAGAATTAAAATATAAAATATGAATTTGGATGACCTTGCAACTATTATTTCAAAACTCATATCTTTAAAGAAAAGGTAATAAATGATATAAAAAAGTTCAATATACATTAAACAAATGAAAATGCAAATTTAGAGGAAAAGTACATGAATAATATAATTTCTATATGAAGCTTTGAGAGAGTATGCATTCCATCCCTCAAAATAATTTCCTTCTTTTAGAAAAATTAAAAGTAGTAATAGCAAAATAAAATTCAGAAGTGACAACGGACAATGATGTAAAACATAGGATGATACTGAAAGATATTTTCATTAAATAATTGGCAAAAGCAGAATTATTTTAAATCTACTATAGATATACATTTATTGTTAATATGAAAAAATACAATAAATTCAAAATTTAGGAAATGATTTTTGTCTCTTGTTCATCACTTATTCAATCAGTATTAGTACAAACAAAATTAAGTATAAATAAACTAAAAACGATTTGTGTGTGTTTTGATTTTTTTAATTCATGAGTGTATACCTAACAAATATATTCACTTCTCATTTATTATTTTTGCAATCTTAATGTCCAAACAAAAACTGAATATCAACAACTTCTTCGGAGTGTTGATGATTTACAGAATATGAGAAAATTGAATGTTTTTCTATGAATAGCAGAGTGTTTTGATTTTATACTCACTAATGCTTTGCTAATGAGACATGTACCAAACGTTGATTTCTTTGCTATTTTTTCAGACAGCATCTACCATTGAAATGATGCTCATAAATATAACTTAAACCGGAGAAATGCAAAGCATTTAAATGGTCTCAATTTTTAAGCTACTTTTACCACTTCATCCCTATCCCTTTCTTCCTCTCACTTCCTTCCATGCTTCCAATTTTTTCCCCTATTAAGAAAGCTTTTAGCTTGTGAGAAATACACTCCATACTTAAAGAAGTGCTGTCTATTAATAAAAGTATTGTTTTGATGCAAAGTTTTTGAATAATTTAAATAGTTAATCGTGACAAACTAGAAACAGTTTTTAGGCAATTGTAGCACCCAATGGGACAAAAAGTGCCAAGACAGAAGGTAATAAAGACTATAAGATAGTTCTGGCATAGTATTTCCCAAAATTGCAAACTTACTCATTTTTGTGTGTGCTTTCTAAGGTATAATATAAGTATTCTTCCTATAATTGAGGCCAATTCAATAAAATTTTTAAAATTTATTATTGGAAGTTGCTATGCTGGAGAAATTTTCCTAAGACCATGATCATTCTACATAGCACCTTTTGCATCTATGATCATGAAAGTGACTCCAAATTCCTAATGAGATCTAAAAGAATGTGATTGTTGAGTATTTGAATGAAAACATATCCATCAAAATGCAATTCACATAAGTCACCCCAAACAATGTTAGCAACCCTCAAAAGAGATAATAACTCTAAATCTAATTTAAACTAATAACCTACAGAAAAAAGTTCTGCTTAAAAAATACAGAATGAGTATCAGTCTTCCTGATTTTATTTTGATGAATTAATCAAATGTGAAACACTCAGGTAAAACATGTGTTTGTCCTCATGCTTGCTTGGAGACCAATTTACCAAATGAGCCATCTCCTCAGCCCCAGGAGAGGAAAGGGTTAAGATCTCCTGGGTAAACTGGAATGGGGGAACAGACAGGAGGGCGTGGGAGGGGATGGGAGGTGGGAAAATGGGGGAGAGAAAGGGAGGGAGAGCAATGAAAGGATATCTTGACTGAGTGTACCAATAAGGGGATGGGAAGAAATCTGCAGCTATGGAAAACCCCAGGAACTCACAAGATTGTCCCCAGCCAAGACTCATAGCAATGGTGGAGAGGGTGCTTGAAGTAGCCTTCCCCTGCACTCAGATTGGTCTATCTTAATTGTCATCATAGAACCTACATCCAGTGACTGATGGAAGCAGATGCAGAGACCTACAGCCAAGCACTTGGCCAAGAACCTGGAGTTGAGTTGAAGAGAGGGAGGAAGGATTATAAGTGCAAGGGGGGTCAGAATCATGATGGGAAAAGCCACAGAAATAGCTGACCCAGGCTAATGGGATCTCATGAACTCTTGACTGACAGCTGGGGAGCTTGCGTGGGACTGCACTAGGCTCTCTGAATGTGGATGAATGTTGTGTGGCTTCATGTGTTTGTGGGTCCCCTGGCAGTGGGACCAGGACTTATCCCAGGTACAGGAACTGACTTTTTAGAGCCTATTCCCTGTGGTGTGATGCCTTACTCAGACTTGCTGCAGGAGGGAGGGGCTAGGTCCAACCCCAACTTGGTATGCCACCCTGTGTTGACTACCCAAGGGAGACCTTACCCTTTATGAGGAGGGGATGGGGGTACGTAGGTAGGAACAGAAAAAGAGGAGGGAGGGGGAACGGGGTTGGTATGTAAAAGGAAAGAAAAAATTTTAAAATAAAAAATTATAAAGTAAAATTCAAAAAAATGTGTTTGTCAATATATTCTTGCCTTTTGAATATAACCAAATATAAGTATATAAGTCTAGGTGAATTTCAAAAAGATTGATATTTAGATGAGGATACTTTGCATACAAACAATTAGCTTATATTGGTTGATTTGAAGACGAGTTANCTTTACTGTAAAGCAATTGTGAGTGTTGAGAACAAAATTAATCAAATTAAACAACCCTGAGTCCAAATCCAAGTGGAGAACCATGCTACACCACAGAAATTAAAATATACTTGCACACATATTAAATGTGCACATACATATAAACATTAATACATGCAACTGATCGAAACATCTGCTTAACTTTCTAAAAACAAATATAGTATGGAACAGAGGTTTTTTTCAAATTATATTCAACTTTTATATGTTCAACTATGAGAAATGAGAAATATTGTATTCTGTTTTCTTTTGCTGTTATTTTATTGCCTTTAGTTTTTTTTAAAATTTTATTTGTTTTGTTTTGTTTCGAGACAGAATTTCACGCACTTCAATCTGGTGTTCAGCTTGCCACACAATGACTTTCATTTCTCCTGTTCTTAATTTCCAGTTGTTGGGATTTCTGGTGTGACCAACTATTCTTGGGGAGATATAACAATGGTATTATCACCCCAGACAACAACCAGCAAGAGAACAAATTACAGATATTTACACAGCCCAATTCGCTGAAGCAATGAGTTTTACTGAAGTTGCTTACTGGAATATGGGTAGGGGAGTAATTTAGAGGATCAGAAATGACTCAACAACAGCTGTACCAGTAAAGCCCGCCCCAACATGTGGAGTAACTCTTCAAAGCTGGAAATCGGTAGCACGCTGCACAACCTGGAGACAACTGACAAATGTACAGTGTCTTTTCAGGTGGCACAGTTAGTCTGAGCCCTTTACAGGTAGCTAAGCTGGTGTTTGGTTCATCTAAGCAGTTTGACTTGTCTCTGCCTCTATCAGCCTATCTGGTTGGCATGTTTTTCAGGCAGCTGGGCTTGTCTGAAAGTCTTCTTTGAAGTTTGTCTTGTCTGAAAGTGACTTTCAGTAATCATCGCTGTTTACAAACTCTTGAAATGAGAGGGTCTTAGTGAATCTGGTCANTTTCAGTGATTTTCTGAAGTGATTTTGGATTGTTCACTTTCTGTTTTAAGGCACNTCCTTGCAGGATGGGATAGGATATTTCAATCTTGGAGGAAACTGTTGCATTGTAGATTACATACATGACATCTTTAAATATTGCATACGCATACAAGTACATACACACAAACACATACACAGAAGTATATATAATCTCAAGAAAAAATAATATGGAAAAAACTGATTATAGCAAACAGGTCGGTTCAATGTGGAGTTTCAATTAGAAGATAGAAGCAGAAGGCAAACCAATAACAAAACATGCAGGTTTTAAGTTTATTCTTTTATACATTCAATGAAAGAAAAAAATCATTTCTGAGAGTGGACAAAGCACTATGTGTGAAAATACACAACAACTCCTCTCTCCTACACAGCCTTACATTTTCATGTGGTTGAAAATGGAAAAGATTGAATAAAAGAATGATGGAATCCATTCCTATATATTTCTCTTTCATCTTTTTGTAAAATAGATTCTTCTCTCCTATAATACATATTGACCGGTTTTACTTCCCTCCACTCCTTCCAGCTCCTCCCAACCTCCCTTGTCTCTTCCAAATTCATTTCTTGTATTTCTAAGCTATAAGTATTAAGAAATCAAGAGCTATGCAATATTAAAAATACACCATAATTTTTAAGTACATATTTTTTACCAATGAGATAATTTGGGTTTTTTAATATATATATTTTTATAACACAAATGAAGGATTCACTTACTTTTCATCCTAAAGCTGGTTAATATAGCATAACCACGGGCATATTAGGTCAGCTAACAAATGAACTCAGGATAATGAGGAATTAAATGTCAACAAACTACATTATGCATTTCATCACTGTGAATGCAATGTTTACATTTCTTCACAGAATCATATTCATTATAAAAGAGATATTTCTATTTTTATAGTTACAGTGTTTTGTGGGGCTCAAAAGCATGCCTTTTTTCAACAAATGGCATATGCTTAGTATTCAATTGAAAATCATTATGATAATTGCATTATTATCATTTTACAGAGATGAGCTAAGATTTCTTACTTGGGTTACTGAATATAACAGAAGTTAAGTACATATTTCAGTTTTGGTAACTTAAGGCATATCTTTGCATAATGTTATGGAAACAGGCAATTAACAGGTAAAGAAGCTAAACCATATTTTATGTAGGAACGGTTGCAATACAATAGTTAGAGAAGGATGGAGGGAGACAGTGAAATTCAGTGTTGAGCTTGGCTATTTATAATTACAGCATGATATGGAGATCTTAACCATGAAGTAGCTTGGATAGGGACAATTCTCAGTAAACTAACTTAACGAGCCCTAACCGAAGGCAGAACATAGTGTTTGCATATCCTGGTATGCTCCCAGGCTTTTGCAAATGACAAGGACAGGGAGAAGTGGATATGATTCTATATAAACTCNCTTAAATAAATAGTGTGATGTAGGCCCTGTAAGCACAGAAGCAGAAGCTCCAGCAAATCCTTTCACTGAGGTCAAAGAGCTTCCAAGGCCTTTAGTGAAGTCTAACAAGGAAAATCTTTCCCAGTATAAGTCATCCCTCATNCTGATGGCAAGGGCTGGTATAAATTTTTGTAAGATTGTGATAGGGAAAGATCNTCACACATTAGATATTTACACGAAATGAAAGCTTAATAGGGTACATTCTTTTGAATGACTTCTTTAATATGTTTCTTAATTAAAAATTATATAAGAATAAATTAGTATTTTATATACTAATAAACATATAATAAATATAACTAGTGATATTATAATTATAAGAATAAAGCATTATGAAAACATGTATAACTTATAAGATTAAATGTATAAATTATTACAGATCAAATTCCTATGTATGTATGCTGTAAACACAGTTAAGAAAATGTCATCTGATTTTGGATTGAAATCTGTTTATTGAGGGAATCCTAACAAACACTTTTAATAAACATATCTCTCTTCATCTTTATCAAAGATGAAGTTGTCATTGAGTGGAGTGAGCTTAGGTCATATTTTTGGAATGTTAGTAACAAATTAAGTTCAACGTTGTTTCACTGGAAGGTAATACATGGGGTTGCCAACTTCCTCAAAATATTTGGGGGCTATAAAAAGTTGCTATGTGACTAGAGTGGGCTTTAGAAGATTATAATTTGGCTGTTTGTTTACATGTGTTCTCTGCTTTCTGTTCCACCNTGATGTGAGGAACATTCTCCACGTCTACCTGCTGCAAACTAAAATATATAGCCTCCTGGCATCTACAAAGACTAAGAGTCACTGTTCTTGACAATCGAGGGAATAAAAGAATGATTTATACTCATCGTACTGTTTTTCTCTGCAATTTATTCATGTTAAACAGGAAACTTGTATCCCCTGACAACATCTCCCCATTTTTGCCATCCCTTGGTTCCCAACAATAATGCTTTTATTATCTCACTGAATGAGATGGCCTCTTATTAATGAAAATATACAGCATTCTTCTCTGTGTGTCTGGCTTANTCATGTAGCATGGTATCTTTCAGGATATATTTTGTCTAAAGTATCAGGATTTTCCTTTTGTGGATACAAATATCAAATGTGTAGTTCTCTACATATCCATTGTTTTTTTTTTGGGGGGGGGTATTTAGATTCTTTGTGTGTTCTTACAAAATGTGACAAATGATTTGGTGAACACAAAAATGTTTATTTCTCTTCAAGATACTTTCTTNGACACTTCACCAAGAAGTTGATATCTAGATCTGATGGATTTTCCTTTGTGTATATGAAACCTCTAACCATTGTTGATAATGTCTTGAACAATTACATTCCTATCAGAAAAGTTTTAGGATTCCTATGCATCATGCTTGCCAACACCCTTATCTTTTGACTTTGTAAGAATAGGTGTGCTAATGTTTGATATAAGTAATGGTGAATCACTTTTTATATATGTTTTGCTCATAAGTATGTTTTCACAGGTCTTTTACACATTTAGATTGATCTAGATTGTCATTAGTTTACAGGTTCCAAAAAATTAAAATATTTTGAACAGGAATACATAACTTAACTTAGTCTTTGAAGTATTTTCTCCTAATTTATGTACTGTTGTCTCATGAGTGTGTGTGTGTGTGTGAGTGTGTGTGTGTGTGTGCGCGCGCGCGCGGACACACATGTGTGTGCTTCTTTTTGTGATGTTTTTGCTGTACATAAATATTTTATATTAAAGTATCCCTGCATATGTCTTGTAATTTTGATGTCCATAAACTTCACAACAGAGCCGGAATTCAATATTTTAATATGAATGTCATGAAATGGTTTCCTCTATTTTCTTTTTTATTGTTTGGTTTTTTGAGACAGGGTTTCTCTGTGTAGTTTTGGTGCCTGTCCTGGAACTCACTTTGTAGACCAGGTAGGCCTCAAACTCACAGAGATTCACCTGGCTCTGTGTCCCGAATGCTGCAAAGGCATGTGCCACCACTCCTGGGCTTGATTTCCATTTTTAAACAACATTTTTTCTCTTCTTTCAACTTCAGCCTGTATGTTACTTTAAGGCTGAATTAGTCACTTTGGGAAGTACATACAGTGAACCTTGAGAATGGTATGTAATTCTAATTTAATACTAAAAATGTGATTAAAGAATATATAAAGTACCAATTAATTACTTCATTTTTGTTTGTCTTGAAATGTACTTATGGCAAATTGTGATGGTCAGTATTACCAGATAAATTCTAGGTAGAGGGGTTTTAATTTTTTCTATTTCTTTTCTATTTATTCATTTTAGTTTGATTATGCACCCCTGCTATTTTTCTTATAAAGTTTCATTATAAAGAAAAATAAGAGTTTCATGGTTTTATTTATGTGAAAAATTCCTGATGACAAATTCTGTCTTCTATTTGATTTTTTTTTCTTTTTTTGTTTTTTCGAGACAAGGTTTCTCTGTGTAGCTTTGTGCCTTTCCTGGAACTCACTTGGTAGCCTGGGCTGGCCTGGCCTCGAACTCACAGAGATCCGCCTGCCTCTGCCTCCCGAGTGCTGGGATTCAAGGCGTGCGCCACCACCGCCCGGCTTCTATTTGAATTTTAATAATTTATTCTACTGTGTATTGGGAAGGCTTCTTGGGATCAAATCAGATTTGAGATTCACAATCTTCATATGCCAGAATTACCAAATTTATTGCAATTTCAAAACATAAAATCAAACTTTTCTTGAAGGCATCTAGTTGGGTGTTAAATATAAATAGTATTATCCCATCTAAAAAGTTCTGAATATCTTTAAATATCTTTAGAATTTACTAATTTTTGGAGAATTTCAATCAACNTATTTTGATCATTTTACTCCCACTCCAAATTTCTTTCATATCCACTCCTTCTCTCAATTTCTCCCTACCTATATATATTTGAGAATTTTTGTGTTTGTTTTCTATTTGTTTGTTTATTTTTCATTTTTTTGTTTACTCCCATGAAGTCCGGTTCATAATGGTTAGCTACTCTTGGTAGTGGGGACTGTCCTAGGTGTGGTCAAACTACTAAGGATCATGTCCTTAACAGAAAACTGTCTCTCTCTCAGAAACTATCAAATATCCATAGCCTAGGGCATAAATATACAGACACTTTCCACTGGCTGTGGAAGACTACATTTGAAGAAACATAAGCCTCAACAGACTCTTCATTTACCTGTTTACCTTGCATTATTATATCTCACTACAGGCCTCCAACTACTGCCCTTTTGTTATTAGCTTATATGTTTGTATTGCTGCATAGGAAACTGATACTAAAACCAAGTGTGGTGAGTAGGATTGAAGTCAGTCTAGGCAGTCAAAACATCACAACACAACACTACTACATAGATAAGTATTAAAATTATATAATCATATAGTTTGACTTGCTCCACACAAGAGTGCAGGAAAAATATCCATTTACTTTTTAATTTTTAATTCATATATATATATATGACATTCTTTTTTGTATGATTTGAGTAAATTGAATTTATGCATGTTAGTAACTGGAGACATAGAATCTTACAATTGAATCTACATCATTAAAATAATTAGAACCAATTATTGTAATCAAAATAGTAAGGTGTTACATATTAATAAATTGAGAAACAAATCATTCTGTTTATTACTGAATGTAAGTTTTTTAAAAATAATTTAGTGCTTTACAAATACAAATTATGAATATCATGGAAGAACACAATGTGTGCTTATGAAGATGCATAGGTATTAGAAATCCTGCATTTTATTAGCTATATTAGGTTGTTTTAGTTTTTTTTACACTTGGTATCAGTGGTTAGATTTAATTTAATTTTCCAATTAAATATAATTTGTTGCAGTTTTCACTTGAGTATGCATTCTCCAGTTTAATAGCACATAGTAATTAGGGCTCAGAATAGGGAAGGTTTACAAATGCTTATTGACAATCTTAATTGTATTATTCTTCACATTTAACTTTAAAGCATTCAGGTTAAGAACTGGTAAAACATCTTCCAACATGACTTGCATATTGGTAGACAGAGAAAAGATGAAATCATGGTGTAGGGCACTTTACCTTCTCAGTCACTAATATGAAAAGAAGGAAAAAGTCCTACTCTTTGCTGCTGAATGATTTCTATGGGTAACTTCAAGAGAAGAGGTAGCCATTATATTTGGTTATGTATCCAGTGGTGACTCTATCAGATTCTAAAGGATAGTCTTGATTCAATGGTCACACAATTAACCCTAGTTAATACAAATGGGTCTCACAACAACTAAAACAAAAGGATGAATCTGGGAAAGAGACAGATAGAAAGAAGTGAGCAGTGCATGGGAGGGTGGTTGATGACAGTGGAAATGATCTGGTAGGGGGCAGGGGACAAGAGTAGCTAGAATGCATTGTATACATAAATGAAATTGTCGAAGAACTAAGTTAATTAATATTTTAAATGTACCAGCTAACATAGGTGACCTATTTTTATAATTCTAGTGATTGGGAGCCTGAGGTAGTATGATTCTCATGAGTTTGAGTCCAGCTGGACTACATGTAGAGACTCTGTTTCACAAATAAACAGAAAATAAATGTGAGCATAATTCATAATATAAGGTATTTTCAAATACAAAGAAATGATAATTTAGGATTAAATATTATAAATTGGTTTATAAAAGCATTTCTTTCTCTGAGAGTAGATACATACTCAATTATTAAACAATTATTATTATTATTATTTTTTTTGGTTTTCTCGAGATAGGGTTTCTCTATGTAGCTTTGCGCCTTTCCTGGAACTCACTCTGTAGTCCAGGCTGGCCTCAAACTCACAGAGATCCGCCTGCCTCTGCCTCCTGAGTGCTGAGTTTAAAGGCATGCACCACCACTGCCTGGCAAACAATTAATTTTAAAGTGCCTTTATTATTTATTTATGTCTATATTTACTTATTTATTTATTTATTTTACATGTTTGAGTGCTTTTCCCGCATGTATCTATGTGCATGAAATATATGCCTGGTATCTTCAGAGGTCAGAAGAGGGTGTCATATATCCTGCAACTGATGATACAGACAGTTGTCACCCAAAATAGAACCTAGGTCCTCCACAAATCAGCACGTGCTCTAGACTTTGGATCCATCTTTCTAGTCCTGAATTGTTTGATTTTTACCAATGATTTGTATCCCATAATAGCCTTAATGACACCTTCTGTGACTATGAATATTTCTATAAGGATTAATTTTCCTGCTCAGTTCCAAACTTAGCTAGTCTAATTATGCATCTAAGGTTGTATGGTGTCTTCAACAATATAATCTTATTTTCTAGTTCTGGTGAGCAGCCAAAAGGAATGGCTAAAGCCTGGATTGCTTTATGGGTCTTCCCTGACCAGGAAGTAATGAGAAGGCATGTTACCCTGGGTACTTAGGTTTTTGTTTACTAACCTGTAGTTTTGGGGAAGAGTTTTCTACAGGCATGCAAATTATCTTCCTAATTACACTTCTTTAGTGTGGTAATAAGGCACTAAAATTTTATGCTTTCTTTTGTATCATCTTCGTTTTGGTTAGCCCTACAACAATTTTCCTCTGTCCTCCCATACCATTCCTGGTTTACACCCACAGATTGTATCTTCTTTATTTTTATTTTTTTTTCTCTTCCACTAGCCCCTCCTCTAAGACATGCCATTGACATAGTCAATTTTTAGTTTCATGGTTAATATACCAAGTTGAACAAAATAATCGAGAGATTCAAAGCTAAGATTCACATGTGAGGGAGAACATGTCTCAGTTTGTGTAGTTGTTGGTGTGTGTGTGTAACCCATAGTACCCCATAGTGTGTATGTGTGTGTATGTTTAGGTAACTATACAGTTCTGTCCTTTTCATTGCAAATAACGTAACTTCATTTTCTTTACAACTGAGTAAAATTCCATTGTGTTTATGTATCACAGTTTTATTATATATTCATCAGATGAGGAAACGCTAACCTAGGCCCATTTCATAACAATCGTGAATAGAGCAGTAATGACAATGCATGTGGAAGTGCACTGCAATAGAATATAGAGTCATTTAGATATTTACCCAGAAGAGAAATAGATGGGAATTCTGGTAATCCTATTTCTAGTTTTCTGAGGACACTCCAAACTCACTTCCAGAGAAGAGTCACTGGTTTTCCCTCCCATCATCAGTCAAGAGTGTTGCTCTTCCCCCACATTCTCAGCAACTCACTGTAGTGAGCTGGAATCTCACAGTACTTTTACTTTGCTTTTTCCTGGTGGCTACTGATGCTGAACATATTTATAAGTATTTATTAGAAGTTCATATTCTCTATTTTGAGAATTATATGTTTAGATTCACATCTAATTTTTGATTGTTTATTTTCTTGATGTTTTCTCATTAATTAATAATTTTAAACTTATGAAGGACATTTTGTACAAAATAATGTTCTGTAAATATAAGGATACACTCTGATACCCTGTTACTAGTTCATTCTCCTATCTATTCTCTAGTCCAAATACCATAGGAAGTGTTCAACTACCCATAATAAAGAATACTCAATGTGCTAGACCAATTTGCTTTCAAGTAGACACATGAAACTGAAAGGTTATCACTCTAATTACTATTGTTGAAAGCAGCATGGGTCAGAGATAAATATTTGGTTTGTATGATTAAACTTAATTCCTAAGAATTGTATGGATTTATTCTTCAACATGTTTTTAATATATTATTTAGAACCTTATAGTAGAATCCCTCAGCCTATCAAAGTACTGTAGATATGAAGTTCTAATAGAACACATGTATATAAAGTAGGTAGATGATATGATGTATATTGTATAATGAAAAAACAAGGCCTGACACAATGAACTAAAAGAAGGTTTTTGTGTCTATCACTTAAAAATCAGGTTGTGCCAAGGTACATTCTAAGTAATGTTGTCTACTAATCCCAACCATTTTCCATTTTTCAATATAATATATCTCTCAGGTATTGAAAGCATGTTAAGAAATTACACATAAGTTAACACAATATGTGAGGGGCCAAGGTTCCTGTTAC
>LZPO01077048.1:0-11560 GCA_001675575.1 Neotoma lepida
AAAATCCTATATAACAACAAAACTCCCCCCAAACAAAGGAAACAAAATAAAACTACACCAAAAAAGGGAAAAAAACCCACTAAACTCTAACCAAATAAACACACACAAACACACACACAAAAGAAAAAAACAACAACAAAAAAAAACCCCATGGAGTTCAGTTATACGTTGGTCATCTACTCCTGAACATAAAGCCTGTTCACTAGTTTATACACACGATGTCACTCTGTTGGAAAAAACTGATTTTCCCTCTCCAAGCAGGTAGAAGTGAGAGTTCAATTGTTAGACCTTACCATAGTGGCTAGGTTTTCATTCATTCATTCATTCATTCATTCATTCATTCATTCATTTTTTAAAAAAAATATAACATAAACTATAATAAGATTAAAAAAAATCTATCATATCAAAGTTGGCCAAGACAAACCAAAAGAAGGAGAAGGCTCTCCATAAACTGAGAGCAGGACCTCATTGCTGAAGACAATACCTACACAAATCCTTAAAGATGGAGATCTCAAGCCAGTGCCCACATAGATCCTTCACTCCTATATCCTAGCATCTTTGGTACAGGAACATACTCTGCATGCTCTCAAAAGAGAAATGTAAACGCCAACCCAGCCACAAACCCCTTATCTACAATGGTGTGCTGCCTGCATGATATGCTGCAGCAATGGTAGCACAAAGGTTGTGGGAGTAACCAGCCAATATTGGCCTGATTTGACTTAAGGCCTACTCCACAAGATGGAGCCCATATCTGACACTGCTTACTGACCAATAACATGAGACTAGATGGCCCAGGGACGTAAGGTAAAGCCAAATAATACTGGTCTAAAAAAATCTAGCGATAAAATGACTTCTAATGATATTCTGCTGTACTCAGATCAGTGTCTTGTTCAGACATCTTTAGAAAAGTTTCCTCTTACAACAGATGGGTACAAATACAGAGAACTACAGTCAAACATTATCCAGAGAGTGAGAGACCTTGGCACATTCAGCCCTAAGTGAGATGTCACCATCAAATCCCTCCCTTCAGAGCTCAGGGAATCTCACAGAAGAGAAGGCAGAAGTAGTTAGAGCCAGAGGGGATGGAGGATACCAGGAGAACAAGTCTCTCTAAATCAACTGAGAAAAGCTCATATGAATTCAGAGACTGAACGAGGTTTTGTGTGTATATATATCTACATGTATGTGTATATATATATGTGTGTGTATATATATATATATATATATTGTTCATGCTAGACAATGTCTCTACCACTGATGTATAATCCCAGAACTTCTCCAGAAATTACTACTTCTGTAGCTGCATGCCATTTTGAAAGCCAATGCAACTTCTAATTAAAAAAAAACAAAAACAAAAAATTGAGCCGGGCAGTACTGGTACAAGCCTTTCATCAGAGCACTCAGGAGACAGAGGCAGGCCGATCTCTGTGAGTTTGAGGTCAGCCTGGTCTGCAGAGTGAGATCCAGGACAGGCTCCAAAGTCACATAGGGAAACTCTGTCTTGAAAACAAACAAACAAAAAAAACAAAAAAAGTACCTAAAAGTTGATATTGGAAATGCAACTCAACTGAGATTTGTTTCGCAGTAACATCTCAAACATGACCATATGAGACATGAGACAAAGAGAAGCATGCATAAAACCGTGTGACCGTTATTAAATGGTCATTGGGACTTTTCTAGAAAATTAGAATCAACATGTGCCCGCAACAGGCCCAGGGAGAGGGTCGCAGACTGAGGGAGAAGGGGGTGAAGGTACTCAGGAAAGCTGGGAGTCGGCGATGACAAACAGACACAGACAACAGAATGCTGTGCAACTGCTGTAACTTTTACTGAGATCAATCAAAGTTTTATACAGTAAAAGAAGGAACTTGCCTCGGGGCAAATCGAAAGTTACAAAATAAGCATGCTAAAATTAAGCACATGTGGTCACGTCAGCTGTCCCTAGTTCTTAGGATTTTGTCTCTCACCCTGTAGCCTCTTTTTGCTTATCTCATCTATTTCCCTTCTTGATGTACTACCAAAGTTTTCAACCCCCAAGTTGATACTCTCCTTTAAGATATTTTTCATAAACTTTATTTCTTCTCTCTCCCCTCATAGAAACCCAATGTTTTCCTCTGGACTTTCTGGGAGCTTATCTATCATGAGCTCAGCTTGTTCCAACCTTTTCACAACTTCCCCTAGATCCTTGTGCTCTTTCTCCCAAACTTAGAACATAGCCTGCACCATTGGTGGAGCTTGCAGTACACTCTCTTCAAAATCAGTATTATCTTAGGAGCATCCAGTGGCCTTCTAAGAGAAGGCTGCTTGGTTACGCACAGAAAAGGGAAATGATCAGAAGACTCAAAATGATTAATCCTCCTGCCAGCCATCCGCGGAACCCAGGTGCACGAGGAACATGACATACTCGGGCTGTCTGCCAAGGAACTGCCCGAAGCCTATCCTCGTAAGGCACCCCCCCCCGTCCTTATGCAACCACTGGACCACAGGCATTTGTCACACAGGCGACACCGTTGTGGGTGTGGCAAACATGTATAAGAAATACCTTCACAATAACTGAAAATATGTTTATATAAGATGTAGATCACCACAAGTTGCCAATCATATAACCAGATCATTCTTCATTAGCAAGACCCAGGAAATGTATTCACTGAGATAAGAAATATCCTATAATAACAAAACAAGCAAAAGAAAAGAAATCAAAGAATTTTATCTATGAAATCTTTAAAGAAAACATATTTCAAAAGTAAACTATTTTATTATTATTATACAACAGAGTCAGGTCATATGTATGCAATAAGGTAAACATAGAATGAGCTAGAGTCTTGAAAATAAAACCGGATTCTCATTTTGACACCCGTGCTTTGACCATGAGATCATGACACAGGACATAATTATTTCAGTGATGCAGCTTTGTTCATCCAGTAAAACATGCACTTGTGATGTTTTCCTGAAGCACAGAGGAGAGATGTGTGCCACCATATTGTCTGTGATTTTCTCCATCAAATACCCTTGGCAGATGATAAGATCCAGATTCAAGAAACCTACTGCTTATCTTCTCTAACTCTCCATGCCTGACACTATGTGTTACTATGGCGGATACTGTGGAGGTCTGGGCGGTGGCTATGGTGGCTATGGTGGCTATGGTGGCTATGGTGGTTATGGTTATGGCTGCTACCACCCACTGTGCTGTAGAAGATACTGGTCCTGTAGCTTCTAGTGAGGAGATTCTGCAGATGCCCAGGCTTTCTGACTGGAAATGCTTCTGAGTATTTTCACATAAGGAACTCAAATATATTTTTAAAACTTCTAACTTCAAAATACCTGAAAAATAATTGTAATACAACATGGTCACTTAATTCCTCATCTTTAGTTGGACTGTGATTATCTGCAGAAATGTTTTGTTATCTTCATCATGATCTCTAAAATGTTTTCAACTTTAACCCTGAATCTTTGTGTAAAAATATTTGTATTCTCAAACAACTAAAAAATTAAATAGTACAAAACAATTTCTGCAGGATTTCTGCTTTTGTGTCTGTTCAGTCACATGTGGGGTGGTTGTAGAAAAAAAGGAGGGGAGGGAAGGAAAGGAAGATGCAGAGAGAGAAGGAAAAGAAGGGTAAATAAGGATAGAGGAGAGGCCAAAAGAGAGAGAGAAATGTATCCTTTCAGCAACCATCTATGGATGGACATATGTTTGTTTTTAATCACTTGATTTTGTAAACAATGAGAAATTAAATTTGGTAGTGCACCTCTTTCTTTAAGATCCAATTATTTAGTCTAGCTACAACAGCAGTAATGTGACTTCTGTCACTTCCCTCTATGTCTACAAGCATGCCACATGCTGTTTTCTGTCATGGCTGCACCAAGCTACATCTCCACCAACAATAGAGAAGTTTTATCCATATGTTCTGTAATATTCTTCTTTTTTCTAATATGAATTATCTAACAGTTGTGGGGTGCACTCTCATCTTGATCTGGATCTGCATCTCTGCACTATTAGTGAAGTAGAATATTATTGTGTTTGCCTGTCCATCTGTATCTTTTCTTTTGAAAAATGCCTGTTCTAATTCTCGGCTCATTTTAGCATCAGTTCATATTCTGTTGGCCATTTAGCTTAGATGTGTATACCCCATATGAATTTTACTTATTCATTCCCTGCCTGACGTGCTTGTTTTCTTCCCTTGTGTGGAGTTCCTTTATACAGTTGATTGCTCTGTTCTTCAGAACTTTCTTAGTTGAATACATGAAAAGTTGTCTATTTTCACTTTATTCTTCTTATGTTTGTGACATTTCTGTGTGTGTTTTACCTGTGCTCATGTGAATGTGTGTGCACAGGTGTGTGTGNATGAATTTGTTCACATGGAATCCNAGTTGGGGTCTTCTGTCTTTCTCAGCTGCTCACTACCTTACATACTGNGATAAAGTTATTAGAGCACAGATTTGGCATTCTGGTTAGTCTGGCAATCTGACTTGCTTCAAATGATCTGCAAGGTTAACAGGTGAACTGCTACACTCAGCTGGCCTTAAGAAGTCTATACTGGGTTTCATGTTGTTATTTCATACACACTAGTTATTTCATTTAGTTCTCATTTTATCCTATACCAAACTGCCTTCCCCTACCCCTTCACTGCTTTCATGTTCCATGTATTGCATTACTCTCTTGTTTCCCAATCCTTCTGATATCTTCTCTTCTCATGGTGTCCTTTATAGTTGAATGATCTATTATGCAAAAGTATGCACACACACACACACACACACACACACACACACACACACACCAACAATTTAAAAAATAGATTCTGTGCATGACATAAGTTACATAGCATTTGCCTTTCTTTTTCAATTTTTAGTATAAGACATTTTCTAATATAAAATATGCATTAATTGCAAAATCCATATAATAGATTTTAATGATAGTCATCCCCTCAATTTCTACCCTTTCCATCTTTATTTCCATCCAACTTTGAGATTACTATTTTTCTTCTAATTTCTCCCATGGAGTCCAGTTTGTGTTGCCNAGCTTGTCTTGGAATGGGGGCTTCCTTTGTTGTGTGGCCAGCCTACCAGAGGTCACATCACTATTGAAAACTGATCTTTCAGCATCCATCAAATCCTAATGATTCCTCAGCTGCTGGTAGTCCAACTCCCTCCTCCGTNCAAGACGAGATGTTATCTGATTGGAGCTTGCTCAGATCTTAGATATATTGTCACAATCTCTGTGANTTCACATGTCTATCTGCCCTGCTGTCTGGTAAACACTTCCCTTGAAGTCATTTACCTCCTCTGAGTCTTACAATCTTCCTGTCCCCTCTTCTGCAAAGATCCCAGAGCCTGTGGAAAGGAATGTGATGTGAATGTCCAATTTAGGATTGATAAAATCACTTTCTTTGTTAGCTGCATATTATCCAGTTGGGGGAATGCCTCTTGTTAATTTCACTTACTGCAAGAAGCTAGTCTGATGGGGGGGTTGAGGGATATACTTATCTATAAATATAACAATAAATCATTAGTAATCATCTTGATGGTGTGTCCATTTAACAGAATAATTAGTATTGGATTCTCTCCTAGGATCTGTGAATCTGTGGCTTTTTAATTTTTATTATAATTTTATTCTTTCTACATGTGCTAGGATAGGGGATATGCATATGGCATATCATGAGCCTGGAAGTCAGAGGAAAATATGAGAATGGGTTCTCTCCCTCCACCTTATAGGACACTTAGGTCAAACTCAGANTCAGGTGTGGAAGGTTCAGCTTCTGAGCCTTCTTATCAGCTTAGCATTTGTCTTTGTATTAATTTAAATGTAAGAGTTAGTTAATAATAAGCCTGAGCTATTGGCCAAGCATTTGTAATTAGTATTAAGNCTCTGAGTGGTTATTTGAGAGTAGCTGCTGGTTATTTGGGAGCAAGTGGTCTGGACAGGAAAACTCCACCTACATATGGCATTCCAACATGTGGCTGAAACTTCCATGTAAAATCTGACAAAGCTTAAAGAAAGATTCTAGACACAAAAAACAAAATCAAGCATGGGTTCTTAGTAGCTGTATTTTCTAGGGTGGGCTTTGTTTGCTGGCAGTGAGCAGAGGCACAGTTCCTTTAAGAGATACACNAGGGAGGGGTTTGGTCCTGCCCCAACTTAATATGCCAGACTTTGTTGACTGCCCATAGGAGGCCTTACCCTCTCTGAGGAGTGGATGAGAGGGGTNGGGGATTTGTAGGAGAGGAGGGGGAACTGTGAATGAAATAAAAAATAAAAAAAATTTATGTAGATATTAACCAATAACCAGATCATCTTTCATTAGGAAGACTTAGGGAATACATTCCTCCAGTTAGAATTCCTTTACAATTGAAATACAAAAGAAAAGAAAAAACAAAGACTTTTTACCTGTGGAGTATTACCAAACAAACAGACATAAAAAGAGATAGTGCTATTTTCAATGATTGGCAAAGAGACACAGTAGAGTTCCGTAAGTATTAAATAAACTAAATACAGAATGAGACAAGAGTCTTGAAAATAGTGCCAGAATTTTGTGTTAAAGCACCCTATGATTTGACCATGGGATCCTGACATATGAGCACAATTNTCTCAGTTATGCTGATTTGTTTGTCCAGTAAACCATGGCATGCTGGTGTTTTCTGAAGCACAGTGGAAATATGTGTGATGCTGCAATGCCTGTGNTTTTCCCCAACAACCACCCAGGTGTATAAAAGGCCTTTGACAGATGGTGACATCCAGAATNAAGAAAGCTACTGCTGGTTGCAAACTAAACAGTCCACTCCTGACACCATGTGTTACTACGGCAGCTACTATGGAGGTCTGGGCTATGGCTATGGTGGCCTAGGCTATGGCTATGGCTGTGGCTATGGCTGTGGCTATGGNGGCTATGGTGGCTATGGTTATGGCTGCTGCCGCCCACTGTGCTGTAGAAGATACTGGTCTTATGGCTTCTACTGAAGAGTTTCTGCAGAGGCCCAGCTTTCCTGACTGGAAGTGCTTCTGAGTATTTCAAGACACTTCNAAATATATTGAAAAAATTCTACCTTTCTACTAAAATATCTGAAAAATAATTGAAATACTACATGGCCATCTAATTCTTCACTTTTAATTGGACTGTGATTATGTTTTATGTGTTTTATGTTATCTTCATCATGCTCTGTAAAATGTTTTCAAGTTTGACTGTCAACTTTTGTGTAAAAATATATGTATTATCAAATAACTAAATGATTAAACTGTACAAATCAATTTCTGTATGTTTTATATATGCATTTGTATCTGTTTGGTCACATGGGGGGTGGTTGTGGAAAAGTGGGGGGTGAGTGAAGGAAAGGAAAATGGAGATGGAGAAGAAGAAAGAAGGTAAATAAGGATGGAGGAGTGAGGAGGGNCTTTTGAGTTTGGCAGCCTTTTTGGTTTGGGACAGCAGAAGAGAAGCTCTATTTCTGAGATGCTGGCTAAGGAGTAAGGTCAACTGATTGCTCCTCAGCCTCTCTGAGCTAGCAGGTTTCCACCCCAGCATCTGACTCCTGAGTCTTTATTGGTAAAATCATAAGACTGAAACTTAGTTTACAAACAACAAACCCCTTTCTTATATCTGTTACTCTAAAGCCAAAACCATATGTCAAAAGCTGCCAAATTCTGCTGTTTTCTGGGGTTGGAACGTGTCCCTTCATTCTATTACATTTTTGTCAGCTCTCTGTTGATGATTGTTTCCATCCTTGCTTAAGATTTCCTTTAATTGCTCTTCACAAGTTGGATGCTTAGCTGGATGCCATCTGGCCCTGAGGTTACCACTCCTTCTCGTCCATTTANCACCAGGNTTCACTTTAAACTTTTTATCTCTTTGGGCACTGAACTTAGCTCCATTATACTTCCTTTTCTCCTCAAACTGTATCTTTTGTATTTTTCCTTTCACATATTGCTCCTTTTCTTTGTAGATGCACAAGACTGAACAAAAATAATCATGTGACAGTAAATACTAGCCTATCTTTAAATCTCTTTTGTCAACATCATTAATCCAAAAGTCATAAATTTAGCCTCAGGCAGATTGCATAAAGCAGCCACATTCTTTGCCAAAATATAAAAAAAAAATCTCTAGACCATTTACTAATATTCTTTTCTGAAACCTCTTGAGCTTAGCAATCATAACATACATTGCTCTCTGTACTGCTATCTTTCCACACTCTTACTAGTAAGGCCCATTAAGCCACACTTAAAGTGTTCACCTCTTTCCTAATCCAAGGTCTCACAGTCCACATTCTATCCAAGTCCATTCCTGGCATCAACTCTTTTTGGGAAGATGCTAGTACCGTGGGGCAACCACCAAGAACATCAGCAGTGGAGTGGAGCCTGCCCAAGCACAGAAGACAATCTGTGTGTGCACTAAAGGGCAGAGCCAGAGAAGTGATTCAGGTCATTTAGATGAGCCCAGAAGATTGAGAATGGACCCATGACATTGGACGGTGTGTTATTTACACTGGAGGGAGATTGGGTTTGCTTTGATCTGACTGTGACTATGCCCTAGTTCTTCCCTTTGAAGTAAGAATGTATTCAATTTAATTTTGATTTTTACAGAAGCCCACAGTTAACAGATTTTGAACTTTTCAAAGATGTTCTGGATTTTTAAAGAGATTGGATACTGTAAAGGGACTGAAATTTTAATGTGCTTGGATTTATAAAGACTGTGAGACTTTTAAAGTTATTTGTGTCTTTATTGTGAGATATTGGGGTAAATGAAAAACGAAATGTTGTAGGTTAATGGAGTTGGGTTTGTGTGTCAAGTTGACAAGGGGTCAATTGTGCTGAATAGTTTTGTATCAACTTCACGCGAAGGTCATATGAGAAGAAGGAACCACAATTTAAAAAATGCATCCATAAGGTGGGGAAGTATTCAAGCCTATATGGCCTTTATCTTAATTAGCTATTAATGAGAGGGATCCAAGTCCATTGTGGGTGGTNCCATCTCTGGGATGATGTTCCTGAGTTCTATAAGAAATCAGGCTGAGTAGGCCATAATGAGCAAGCCAGTAAACAGCACTCCTCCATGGCCTCTGCATCAGCTCCTGCCTCCAGATTCCTTCCCTGTTTCAGTTCCTGTCTTGACTTCCTTTTGTGATAAGCAGTGATATGGAAGTATGANCCAAATAACCCTTTCTTCCTCAACTTGCTTTTCATCATGGTGTTTCATCATAGCAATGGGACCCTAACTAAGATATCATCTCTCTTCCCACTCAACTTGGAGATTACTATTTTTTGGTAGAATTTGCAACATGAAAATGACTATGTTTGCAAAGCAATATACAGATTTCANTTAACCTCCATCAAAATTTCAATTGTATTTTTAAGAGAGCTAGACAACACAATCCTAAAGAAAGTATGAAGGCACAACATGATTCTAAGAGCCCAAACAACACTAAGCAGAAAGGAAGATGCTGGACATATCACAGAATCTAATCTCAAATTATACTACAAAGCCATAGTGCTTGGATTTGAAAAGACTGTGAGACATAGTAAAAAAAAATAACAATAACACAAAAAAGACATACAAAAAAGAAATTGAAGAAGATCTCCTATGCTCATGGACCAATAGGATCAGCATATAGTAAAAATATATGACAGAACATCTATGACTAGAAAACATTTAAAATAAAACCAAAATATGCTTATTTACATATTGTGTCATCAAGTTAACTACAACATAACCAATAACCAGATCATTCTTCATGAGAAATACTTAGGAAATACATGCCTCCAGATATATTTATTTTATAATAACAAAGCAAAGAAAACACAACAATCTTTTATGTATTAGAGTACTACAAAATAGACATAAAAAGAAGAGAGCTATTTCAATGATTTGTATTGTGGCACAGTAGAGTTTCATAAGTATTAAATAANCAATACAAAATGAGGCAGAGTCTTGAAAATAGAAACAAAATTTCATGTGAAAGCCTTATGATTTGACTGTGGGATCCTGACATGTGAGCACAATTATCTCAAGTTATGTGGCTTTGTTTGACCAGTAAACCATGGCATGCTGATGTTTTCTGAAACACAGTGGAGACATGTGTGACATTATAATACCTGTGGTTTTCCCCACCAAACACCCAGGTGTATAAAAGGTCCTTGGCAGATGATAAAATCCAGACTCAAGTATCCTACTACTGGTCTTCCTCTGAACAGTTCACTCCTGACACCATGTGTTACTATGGCAGCTACTGTGGAGGTCTGGGCTATGGCTATGGTGGCCTAGGCTATGGCTATGGCTGTGGCTATGGTGGCTATGGTGGCTATGGTTATGGCTGTTGCCGTCCACTCTGCTGTAGAAGATACTGGTCCTGCGGCTTCTACTGAAGGGTTTATGCATCTTCCTTGCCTTTTTGCCTAGAAGTGCTTCCAAGTATTTTCACANCAATACCTCAAAAATTTCTTCAAAAATTCTAACTTTACACCAGAATATCTGAAATAAAACTGAAATACAGCATGGTCATCTAACTCCTCATCTTCAGTTGGACTGTGATTATGTTTATATTATCTTCATAATACTCTGTATAATATTTTCATGCTTTACTCTCAATTTTTGTGTACAAATATGTGTATTATCAAATAACTAAATGATTAAACTGTACAAATCAATTTCTGTATGCTTTATGTGTGTATTTGTATCTGTTGGGTCACATGTCAGGTGGTTGTGGAAAAAGGGAGGGGAGGGAAGNAAAGGAAGTTGGAGATGAANAAGAAAACAGGAGGTGAATAAGGATGGAGGAGAGGACAACAGAGAGAAAGAAACGTATCCTTTCAGCAGCCATCTATGGATGGACATTCNGTTGTTTATATAACTCAACTANTGTAAACAATGTGACAATAAACTTAGTAGTGTACCTATTTCTTAAAAATCCAGTAATTTTTATCTAACTACAATAGCAGTAACATGACTTCTACTTCTCTGGCACTTCTCTCTATGTCTGCAAGCATGCCACATGCTATTTTCTGTCATGACTACACCAAGTTACATTTCCACCAACAATCAAGAAGAGTTCCCTCTTCTCCACATGCTCTGAACCATTCATCTTTCTTATTTTTAATATTAATTACCTAACAGTTGTGAGGTACGATCTCTCCTTGATCTTCACTTTCATCTCTGTGCTATTAGTGAAGTAGAACATTATTGTGTCTATTTGTCCATCTGTATCTTTTCTTTGAAAAATACCTGTTCTAATTCTCAGCTCATTTTAGCATTAGTTTATATTCCTTATGATGTTTAGCTTGCTTGTGTATATCGTCCCCTCAAAATATTTTGTGTATTAANCCATCACCTTCTTNTACAGGTACTTGTTTTGTTAAATAAAACTTTCTTAGCTGAATGCACGAAAAGTTATCTACTTTAATGGTTTTTTTATGTTTAGTTTTGTAACATCAGTATGTGTGCTTTACATGTGTTTGTGTGCATGTGTGTGTGCAGGTGCATANNCATGTTTGTGTGGAGTTGTATGTGTNTGTATTGCTTGTGTGTGCACACAGGAGCATGTGCCCAAGTGTGCCAGTGTGGGAGGGTTCCAGGTT
>LZPO01077053.1:6380-19108 GCA_001675575.1 Neotoma lepida
TTTTACAATACAGTTAGGTTTTTAATGGATTTTAAACCCTGTAGGCAAAGACTATTTGGATAAAACTTCCTAATCTATAAAACTGGTAAGAAACAGTGTAAGCTCTGTCACTATAGCTGAGATGAATTAACCAGTCTGTTAGATTATTTTGACAGTGAGAGCAAGAAACTCAAAAATATATTTCTTACCATCATCTGATTCTGATACACACATACACACACACACACACACATCCTCACATATATGCATATAAATTTATATATAAAAATATGTGAGCTGGGCGGTGGTGGCGCACACCTTTAATCCCAGCACTTCATGAACATGGACCAATAGCTGTGGAGCCTCCAAGGGACTGGACTAGACCCTCTGTATAGGCAGGAAAGTTGTGTAGTTTGATCTGCTTAAGAGGCCCCTGACAGTGGGATAAGAATTCATCTCTGGTGTGTGAGAGGGCTTTTTTGAGCCCACTGCCTATGGTGGAACACCTCACACAGCCTTGGTGCAGGGAGAGGGGCTTGGACCTGCCTCAAATGAGTTTATCAGGCTCTGCTGACTCCCCATGGGAGGTTTTGCCTTGGAGGAGGTAGGAATGGAAGGTGGGTTGTGGGGAGGGTAGGGGATGGGAGGAGGGAAGAGGGGGATCTGTGGTTGGTATGTAAAATGAATAGAAAATTTCTTAATAATAAAAAAATAAACAAATAAAGACAAAAAGCATTCTTTTAAAAAATAGCTGCAAGGTGAAAGCTACTGTCATTTATAAACAAGACTCATTTACAAAAACCACAATTTCTGTGTCGATGACAGGTAAAATCCTTTCATATGGTGACTTTATACAGATATCATGTCAAGGATTTCATTTATATGCAGCTAAGGAAATAATCAAGAGAATAAAGAAACAGAACACAGTAAGAGAAAAATCTATTTATTTGTGACAATATATGTGTGACTATCAAGAGTTGTGACCATATAAACACCAATTGCACTCTTTTCTCCATCTACTACTCCTGCTGACCCCTTCTCATCCACTTCTGCTGACCCCTTCTCATCCACTCCTGCTGACCCCTTCTCATTCTCAACCATTGCTCTTCCAATTCCCATGCCTTTATTATGTGCAGATAGCCACAGCCTCTGGGATCTCATGGTTGTGAAGGCCTCTTAACACCCAAACACATCATCTCATGACACTCCTCTCCCTATTCTGACTCTTACAATCTATGCATCTCATCCTCCATGATGCTCCTCAGTCCTTGGAGGAGGTGCTCTCAATGTTTCACTTGGTACTCAGCACTCCACAGTCACCTGTTCTCCACCCTTTGGTTGGTTGTGAGTCTCTGCATTCACCATCATCCTCTAGAAAGAAAAAGAAGAAGAAGCTTCTCTGACCTAAACTGAGACTGTAATATAAACATAAATGCTTAGAAGAGAGTTTGCTTACTTGTCCATTTAGCAGAATCTCAGCAGTACATTCTAACCTAGGGCCTATTACCTCCAGCCATAAGCTTTGGAAGGTTAATAGTACTAGGAATGCAAGGATAGTGCCTGCTACCCACAAACAAATTTGGGGGTAACCAAACATTTTTCTTTAAATGAAATTTAAATTTGAGCCATGAGACAGGAGAAAATACAGTGTAGTTTGATCACAGTTCTTCTCTCATCTGCTCCCAGGTCCTGTCACCTCCCTGCCCATCCATAATACTCCCCATTGCAGAAGACAAAACTTTGATAACTCATCGAATGTGAGGAAGTTGAGCTGGTCCCTAATTAGAATTTTTACCCAGGCTGACTAGAAATTATAACTGGAAGGGATCCTGAAAACCTCTACCTGCTCTGTCTCAATCTGGATCAGATCTTGATGTAAGAAATACACTGCCTCATGAATATATAAATGAGAATTGGGATCTCCACACACCCCACAGCACCACAGGAGCAGCCTCTGTCCACAGTTCCTGAGCACACAGATCCTCAACATGCATTGGAGCTGGACCATCCTCTACCTTTTGATAGCAGNAATGGATCTCTAGCCCCAGGCCTGAGAGAGAGAGAGAGAGAGAGAGAGAGAGAGAGAGAGAGAGAGAGAGAGAGAGAGAGAGAGAGAGAGAGAGAATAAAGTGCATCCTCTCTATAGCTGTCCATCTCAGGTTCAGCTGTGACAGTCTGGGATTGAACTGAGAACTCCTAGAGCTTCTGTACATTTGTCCTGCAAGGACTTTGACTCAGATAGCTTCCTCAGTTCTTCTATGAATTGACTGAGGCAGAGCATGGACATGGGCTTGAATGGTTTGGAAACATACTCTCTTGCCCTGGCAGAACATACTATGAACAGAAGTTTCAGAACAGAGCCAACTGGATATAAACACCATCTCTGACACTTGGTGCACAGCAGCCTGTCATCAGAGGAGTCTGCCATTTATTACTGTGCAAGACACTGTGTCATGTACAGAGCTGAATTGTGTCAGAAAGGAGCAAGATGTGTCCGAGGGAGCAAGAAGCTGCCTTGGGCCTGAATGGGCAGGGAAGAGTCACCCAAAGACTTTCTCAAAACTAATGGTTAAGTACTGAGGAAAGGAACAACAGGACTAACAATTAGTTCTCTTTGCATGAGGAATTTTCCTAGTCACCTTGCATGCAAGAATCAGAGAACAGGAAGTTTTAAATTAATGAACTTGTTCCACATATTTTCCGTGCTAATGTTAATGTGAGCTCATGTTTCTGCCATTATTGTGTCAGTTTCCTGGGTAGAAATATTTGATCATACATTAAATCAATGTCTAATTCCTAGGAGATGACCGACTTTACTGTTGAATTACTATTAGCAAAATTTCTTCAACAACCCAGTTTGTCTTCATCATATTTGAGGGGTAGTTTCAAAGATAACCATTTATCCTTGATTTCACATTCATTATTTTCCCCAGTCTGTATACCCTGCCCTATAATTACAAGCCTGTCACAGAACACTAACTTACATTGACATAAGATCACCTTCACAATTTTGGACACACGGTGTCACAGTGCTTTACTTAAGATGTGTTTAGTGATTTCAGATGCTGATTCATGAAATTTTTCAAGATGAATGAGCTGCAGAGGTTGTTTGTAACTTCTGCAGGAGGACATTCTAGAGATCTCCAGAGACATATCCAAACTGTTTTTCCTGCACCTGAGACATCTGACCAGTGAGGAAATCATGGTGTATCAATCTGTGAGTGAATCCGAGTGAGAAGATCAGAACCGGGTTCCAGATACAATACTCTTTGTAAAGGCCTCAGGTATAGTGCAAGTTGTGCTCAGGCCTTTCAGTTGTGTTCAGAAGCATCAAATATAGCACAGTGACAGAAAGACCTGTTGGGCATTTATGATCTTTGAAAACAACCTCAGCCAGTGGAGAAGGATGAAATAATCCACAGAGTGAATGAGAATGCTAGAAATCAATGTGTGCATGTATTTCATGGAAACTCTTGCAAAGTTTCACACACATTGCACCATCTCAGCCCATGTTGTGATCCTCACATTATTTTAACTAGGGAAAAAAAGCTCAAGTCATTTTTTGTGATGCCAACGAGTCTAGACTTGTCTTTGTAAATCCATACAAATTAATCAAGCAAAACTCCCACACATTGTCACCCATGGTAGCCACTAGCATCCCACCACACAGGAGTATGAAGCACACCATTATACACATTACCCAGGAGAACAGAGATGCAGAAAGCCAAGGGAAGCACCTCTAGCACCCTGAATTTTAGAGATAACTGTTCCTCTACAGAGAGAAGAGAACATTGTTCTGAGGGTTTTTCTCAGTGTTCTGACAGTCCACAGGACATCATATCAATTCTGACCAGTAATAGAAGAGAAAACATCAGACTGGTCCCAGATCATTCTGTCCTGTAACAATAGGTTCATCTGATTTGTGACCTGATATTAGAGGAAAATATGCATGAATAATCTGAATTGACACACTATGTATATATATTTTTTAATATTTTGGCTATACTTCAGATATTTAAACCCAGAAGCACACCTAACCCTACATAGTGCTATTGGATTGTCCCATTCCTGTGAGCACATACCAAATCCATCCTTCTTCCATGAAAATGTTCAGCTTCTGAAAAGCTTAACTACCTCATGCCCTGTCCAGGAATAAAAAGACTCTGGACGTGGAAAGTTAGACATGGAGAGATAAAGCAGTGTATGTACACATAACCTCCACCCATTTGGATCCTTCTCAAGGAGACCTCCCCTTTCCCCTCAGTCTTTAAATGCATCAGATGCATTTTGGGAAACAGATTGAGTCACAGCATATATTTGCTTCATTTCCTTTTCCTTCTTAATGCGAGCATATTTTCTGTAGTTGTTAACTTTTCTGTGATTACCACAGTGGGTTATCCTCTTTCTGTTAACTCCGTAATCTGCATGTCTCAGGAATTCATGAATGGATACATGGGAGGCTGCATCTGAGCTTAAGACTCATTGTGGTCCCCTGACATCAGGTGCTCTGTCCCAGTATAGTCTGATGAAGGAAGTCAAGACTCTGTTCCCTCCCGTTATCATCTTACTACAAGTGGGTACTGCTAGAGCTAGATCCCACTGTCACCAGGGAAGAGCCTGCTATTGAGAGGGTCATTGATGACAGTATAGAAACAACTTAAAATCAATATCTGAAACATCCAGTCAGCATCTTCAGATAAACAAGAGCCATTTCTCCCTACAGCTGAGCTCTGTGAACACTGAAGTTGCAGGGATGTGTTCTTGCTCAAGGGAGACAGTGCAACTTCAGTGTAAACCATGACAAACCAACCTGCAGGGAAGCTCATGACCAGCAGGGGGCACAATGGGGCCAAGAATCCCCAGTAGAGAGATGAGGTTGGTGTTGAGAAGACTTTGTATCCTCTGTGATTTCCTTTCTTAAAGTCTGTTAGCTGACCTGCACCTGCTGTGATTGACATGTGACATTTCCATGCTCAAACATAGTAAGGATTTTTTGTTAAACTCTTCGCAGGTTTATATTTTTTTGTTTATTTTGTTCAGTTTTCATTACTTTTTACAATATTTTTTGAAAAATTTCATGCAGTGTATTCTGATCACTGATTCCCTTCCCTCTACTCCTCCCAGATCTTTCCTATGTCCTCTCCTCCCTAAGTCCACACCCTTTTTTTCTCTCTGTAGGAAAAAAAAAACAGACAAAAATGATTTAAAAAAAAACAGAATTAAGAACAAACAATACTAGGACAATAAATACTCTCTGACCCAAGCATATACAAAATCCTAAAAACATATCACTTCAACCATGAAATACAGGCAAAAGACAAGAGAAACAAAAAATGCAAAATGTGATATTAGGGTAAACATCTATAAAAATATCATTGAGTGCATTTGGTTTTGTGAGAGCCTGTAAAGTAGCTGAGCAGGTAAAGGTGTCTACTGGCATGCCCAGCGATATCAATTTGATTGCTTGGACCCACGTAATAGAGTACAAGATTTGAATTCCATTAGTTGTCTTCTGAGAATCACACATACACTTTGATGCATATGTGCCCTGTTCTCACCANTAAAGACAGTAAAACAATTTTTAAAGCTATTACATGGATGGAGAGAGACTCCTGAGGACCCATGCCAAGCTGAGGATCTATTGGCATTTGATGACTGACGAGGAAAATATAATCAATTTTCTTTGGAAGGTTTCTGGAGGTTTTCTATGTACTAGTGAATGACCCTACCTATGTGTGTATAAATGCACTGATTGGACTCACTGTGTTATTAGTTAATGAATAAGAAAGGGTCAGGAAGTTGGGAGAGAGAATTACTGGAAGGTCCCAAGAGAAACTATTGGGGCATAGTGGATGTAGATATGATCATAACATATATTGTACTTGAACTAAAATTTCAAAGAATACAAATTATTAAATGAAAAAAAATTACACTTGTTTAGAATTATCATACATGTGTATTTTGTACAGTGTGTATATTTTCCCCATAATCTCTACCCTTCATTTTCTTTCCCCTCCTACTTAAACTTTATTCTACTAGACAATTTCACTATACATCATCATGTATTTGTATTCATAATTTTATTTAAGTTGTAATATCTAAAAACTACTAATGAGAGTCTCATTTAATGTCTGTGTTTATGAGATGCTCTTATCTAATACATTTATCTCTAGTTGCATTTTTTTTATAACTAATGTAAGTTCCATATTCCTTGCAGATTATAAACTTGTGTTGTATTTTTTTATATAAACACGTCTTCTTGATGAAATCCTCTGTCGACAGATACATAGTTTATAACCATAATTTAGATATTATGATGTTGCTGCATTAACAATTTCTGTGCAACTATTTCTGAAGTATATTTACCTTGGCAATTTGGGTGAGTTTCTTAGTATATAATCTTTTGGAAAGGCAAATATTAATTGCATATATCTGAAAGGCTGTAAATTTCAAACTTAGCTGATTTTAAATTTCCTATCACTATCATCATCATCATCACAACCCCCATCTGTAAATCAATCTGACAACCTGGTCACAAAGTGGAATAACTGCTTCAGGCCTAAAATCTATTGAGAGCTTAGATCCTGATGTTACAGTCTCAGCATCTGCACAGGGATCAGGGAAGGAGTACTTTATACATTTCCTCAGAGAGGATTAGGACTTGGCCTTCAGCTTCCTGCTGCCTGACCCAGGTGTCCTCTACCTCTTTCTTCTCCAGCTGGACTAGGTCCTTATCTAAGAAGTACCCTGCTCATGAATATGCAAATTACTTGAGTCTATGGTGGTAAATACAAGGATTTCAACACCCTAGAACAACACAGATCAGTGTCCTCTATCCAGTCACTGAGCACGCAGGTCCTCACCATGGGATGGAGCTGGATCATTCTCTTCCTCCTGTCAGTAACTCCAGGTAAGGTGTTTTCTGTTTGGAAACCTGAAGAAGGAACATTGACTAAGGTGACAATGACATCCACTCTGCCATTCTCTCCACAGGTGTCCACTCCCAGGTACAGCTGCAACAGTCTGGGGCTGAGCTGGTTAGGCCTGGGGCCTCAGTGAAGTTGTCCTGCAAGGCTTCCGGCCTCACTTTTGCTTACACCTATATTACCTGGGTGAAACAGAGGCCTGGACAGGGCCTGGAGTGGATTGGATTGATTATCCCTGGAAGTAGTGGTACTGAGTACAATCAGAAGTTCCAGGGCAAGGCCAAACTGACTGCAGACACATCCTCCAGCACAGCCTACATGGAGCTCAGCAGCCTGACATCTGAGGACTCTGCAGTCTATTACTGTGCAAGAGACACAGTGTTGCAACCACATCCTGAGTGTGTCAGAAACCCTGGAGGAGCAGGAAGCTGTTCTGGGACTGAGATGACAGAGATGACTAGAGACTTGCTCAGAAATAATCTTTCTGAGTGTCCCTTCGTCTGTCTTTTCAGTCTTACAGAGTCTTTGTCAACTTTTCAAAAGAGCTGCTTGGGAACAAAGTGATGCTGATTCAGGATGCCCCTAGAGTACACCATACCTTGACCAGTGACTTGACCAGTTTACCAGTGACCACCTCCATTGACATGATTCTCTTTTAATAAAGTAAAATAGGACAAACTGTAACAATACATTATGATATAAATATCTCATAAACCTAAGGGACTGGAAATGTTGCTGGAGTAGCTAGGAATAAGTTATATAATGAATTAGGCCTGTAAAAGACAAATCAACAGCATGTGCATGAACAAAAAACGCCTTTCACAGTCCAATTTGGTTTCCCTAAAACAAGCAATGGCAATTTGTTGGAAGGGGTCCCTATAGCTTTTGGGGTAGGTGCTTTGACCTCTCCTATGAAATATAATTTTATGTCTTTAGTTGTTGATAGATCTGATTGGAAATTGCATTTTGTAGTAGTGATCAAATCTCGTATTTTTAAGGATTAAGGATGGAGCTGAGTGTTATGTTGTGGAGTCCCCAGGGTGTGGTGTCTGCTACTTTGGCAACAAGCTGGGCTCCAGCTCAGATAGCACTGGGGCCAGAGTAGTGGGATTCCAAGCTGGGAATGTAGAGACCTGATCCTGTCATCAGCAGCTCTGGCTGCTCATTCCCCTGTTTCCTGAAATTGGGTTTTCTTTTTCACCACTTCTAGATTGACATAGACTGGACCAGAGAAAATGCATCTTATATTTTGTAGATATTTTAGAGGGAGGTTTACTATTCTGAGGATGATTAACAAGTTTTAGTTTTTATTATTTTTTAAAGGACCTTTTCCTTCCACATTTGAAACACATAGGAGACCACAAGGACAGAGCCAGATTCTGAGCCCTATGCTTCTCTGGGTATTCATTTTATAAAGTCAGCAATTGTGTGAGAAGTATTAACAACTACACAATTAAGCTTTTTACAGTTAAAATTTGCATTTTAATAAGTGGATGTATGAGACAAGGTGGAAGCAGCTTTTTATTATCTGCCTGTTGATCTATAGCTTGCTGTAGATGATGGACAAAGTCACAAAGGACTCTGTAGATTTCTGTCTATAGTGGGAAAGATGCCTGTGAGAGTATTAATATCAGGAACTTTGTTCTGAGCCCTTATAGCACCCTGGCTACTTTGGCTGTTAACAATTTGAGGGCTGGCAAGCTGTTGGTCCACTGTTTGAAAGTTTCCTTGTCTGACAAACTGATGGTAAGTAATGTTTATAATGGTCCCTGCCTTTTGTTATGAACAGCAGTGTAGAGGCATTCATACATCCATTATGAGGCCACAGTCTAAACTGAGGTGTGGTGAGAATTGTTTTCACAAGAGTTTGCCAGGCAAAGCTTATCGTTTCATACGTATTTGTCCAAATATCTATTATTCCTATAGTGAAATGTTTCTCAAACCTTCTTTCTGTAACATTTTTGAGATCTTGTATATGATGTATGGAGGCTTTCACTGGCAAGATTCACCATGCTTCTCTAGTGACTGGAAAAACAGTAGTTTCCTGATTGAGAAGCTTCTTTAAGGCAATTTGTACTGAAGAATCTTTAATATATTAACATAAAGAAAGAAGTATGCAGAGAGCATGCAAGAGATTTAGTAGATAAATGTTTTTCTGGGATTTCCTTTTCCTTTTGGTGATACTGTATGTCCAGCCTTACCTTGTTCCAAAGGATTAAATATTTTATTATAACTGATCCTATAGAACAGCACAATTGAACATCATTTTCCCTAAGATCTTGAATGAGCCACATGATCAGGATGCCATGAATGTCTCTTAGTAACAGTCAATAGTTGATGAATTTACCATAATATAAATATGGTAAAAAAAATTTACCATAAAATAAATTAATATTACTCACACAGAACACAAAGATAGGTATATATGACATATTGGTGATTCCTCATACAACATGAAAATGTATTGGTTTTAACACATCAATAATAAACTCAGACTTCTCTCTGAGTGTTTCTGTCTTCCCCTCTTTCTTTCTCTGTCTTTCTCCTTGAGTCCCCATCTCTGCCTCTGTCTCCCTGTTCTTCTGTGTCTTCATCTCTCTGTATCTTTATTCTGTCCTCCATCTCTGTCTCTTTTAATATCTGTCTGTCTGTCTCTGTGTGTGTGTGTGTGTGTGTGTGTATGTGTGTCATGTGTGATGTGTTAAATCTTAATAACAATCTTTGCTCTGTATTTATTGAACAGTACAGAAAACTTGACATAGGAAAAGCATAAAGAATATTTGACAGAAATCTTTAACAGTTTTATTAGGGATTTATAACTTAATCCAGCTGACCCAAATAATAAGCAGTACTATAAAAATATTTTTATTAAACAATATCAGTGTATGTTGTCTTCAGCAATTCTTGATTCTTATTTTATACAATTTATTTAAACCTTTGTTTTGTGTTTTCAGTCAATGATTATCATAACACATATATACAAACACAAATGCATTATTCTTGAGTAAGGAACATGGAAAATATGTAAAGTAAGGTTAGCTATGCATTATCTTAGGTTGCAATAGCTGATTATATGGGAAATCCAAGGTAAGTAAAGTTGGGTGTTACTGTATTCTCTTAAAGGCAGGCTAAACAAACAGCCTGAGNACTCATTATGATCACAGTCTGAAATGANCTCAAAGTGTNTTNTTTACTCTGGCTGTGTGGTCCAACAAAAGTTTCAGTCTGTCAGAATGTCAGAGTTATTTTTATCCTAATGTAATGCCTCAAAAGTATAATTTCTGTAAAGTGATTAAAAGTACTTTTGAATTATTTTTCACAGAACTCATTTGTTGACACAATGTTTGTACATGATAATTGTGAATAGGTTCAGATATTATGAATTATTCTCTAGTTTCATATTTACTGCTTTTATATTCTCAGTACTCTGAACTTCATTCTAAAGTCTTTACAGAGCCTGGAACTACACTAATACAGCATCATCCCTCACAGTCCATTGGGTAGCTGGTGGGCATACTTATGTAGAGCACAGGGGTTTAGATAAATGTGTGAGTAACAACCAACATGGAGACCTGTGGTACTTGGTAATCTCAAAGGTTTGATTCGATAAGAAAATTCTTTAGTTCAGAACAATAACATTTCATGCGCCTATAGCAGACATTCCCCCATGACAAATATCAATGTTATGTGCTTAATGTGTATGCAACCATATGGGGAATACATTGTGGCAGGCATGAATCCCATAGGCCAATTCTATGTTAAGATTATGTAAACCTATGTTGAGTTTTAAATATTGTTCGAAATACCAGTGATTTTGTAAAACATCCTCCTGTCTTCCACCAACTGGAAAGCAGGGATTGACCAGAAGGTAGGGGAATCTTCCACTCCAGGCCTCTGTATTGAATGGGACTCTCCAATGTACTGGGAAGGCATCTGTCAAGTGAGTGTAAGACCTTGATTCAAGGACTTGTCTGATAGCTGTGGGGAGAATCATTTTAAAGTACTCAGGCACCTCATACCACATGTGGGAGAGATCTCCAGAGAGGGTCCTGAATGTCTGAATGATGGAAAAGTGAATCCCTAAGACTGAGATATGCTGTGGAAAATTTTCTTTCAAATCAGATTCTACTTTACCTTCTGCCCAGAAGAAGCAAAAGATTCATTTCCTCTGATATGAAGTGAATGAGAACTAATTTTGCATAGCTGCCACCCAGAAGTGTTGTGCAAATAACAGTATTTCCTAAAAATATATTTGAAGTACTTTGTTTTTTGGAAGTACTTTATATTGGGGATTCAAGGAAGAAACATAAATTTCATTTTCTTGTTTTTCTTAAGCAATAACATAAAATTTTGAGTGGTATAAAATATATACTTTTCAAATTTTCATTTGATAAAATCTGATAATCAGTAGCATTATTTCATATTAAATAATGTATTTTATGTATCATCAGGCAAATGATATCCCAACACAGATTTATACTCTATGTGAATTTAAGAAGACATTTCTAGCAGACCTAATGGACCCAGGAGACCTTGAGCTCTGGCATCTCTGTGTGTAAGTACAGAGGTCTCAGTCTTCTACTCTCAAGGTAAGGAAATACATTCTTGGAAGAGGGAAGTGTGCACATCTCTGATTACACAGGGTTGAACAACCAGGGCAGGGATGGGTGTGCTTTTCTATCTGTTTCAGCTTCCCAAGTTCTGTCAGCCATGGATCCTTGATAAGTTTTCAGTGTGGTGACTGAGAGAGACTACAGGCATTTGGACCTGGCCTAGTAAAGTCCTCATAGGATCTGCCTTCAGCTGAGCTGTCTCTTACTATTCTATCACAAGCTGATACCTAAGGCATTGGATTTTCCAAGCTTTAGAAAAGGGGATACACTGCCGGGAAATGAAGTTATTGTGGAGTCACCAAACAAAATTCATCCTTGTTCAGCCTCATCTCCACCTACAGAAACACAGCTAGGGACTAGTTATCCCTGAGGTTTACATCTGTGATGGCGCAGGTGACAGCTTTGCATTACAGTAAGACACAGTGAGGAGACATCACTGTATGGCACGGGACACCCCTAATCCACACACACAAACATTTACTTTCTCTGTTGTTAAACCCAGCAAGGCCACTTAGAATTTCTCTTAATATTTGGCTCTGTTATAACTTTTTAAAATTTTTTTTATTAAAATATTTTCTTATTTTACATACCAACCACAGAACCCCCTCTCCTCCCTCCTCCCACACAAGGTCTCCCATGCAGAGTCCCTAGAGCCTGGTACTTTCACTTGAGGCGTGTCCAAGACCCTCCTCCCTGTGCCTAGGCTGCACCAGGTGTCCCACCACAGGCATTGCACTCCAAAAAAAAGAAAAACCAGCTCATGCACTAGGAATGGATCCCAATCCCACCACCTGGGGGCCCCCTAAACAGTTCAAGCTAAACCCCTGTCTCCAGTAGCCAGAGGACCCAGTCCAACATGTGGAGTTCTTAGAATGGTGTCTGAACACATAGCCCAGCACAGAAAATCTTAGCTGTTGTTAAGACAGAGAAGGGTAGCGATAAGACAGCAGAAGCAACCAGTTTACAAGGGGTATCCAAGGAGACTGAGGCAGATGTGGGATGCAGTTGCAGAGACCTTCTAAGTTAAAGAATGAGGTGAAGGATACAGATACTCCAGATGAANAAATGGATGGAAATCCTGACACCTTCGTCAGTCATAGGTTCCTGAGATTTCGCTTTCCCAGTTACTATGTTCCCACACCCTTGCCCCCATTTCTGTCACAATCCCATTGCAAACCATAGCTGCCTCAGGAAGAGTTCTGTTGAATCC
>LZPO01077054.1:17734-28118 GCA_001675575.1 Neotoma lepida
CGTTGGTGAGTGGTGGCTTGCTCCTAATTCCTCTGATCTCTGTCAGATTTTCACCCTTATTTCTTGTTCCGCGTGTTTATTAATAAGACTGGTTAGAAGTTCTTCTTACAATTTGGTACCAAAGGAGTAAGAGTATGATAACTACAATGTGAAGGAAGGTAGTGGTGAATGGGCTCAAAGAAGCATGAGTTAGACTGAGACTTGTATAACAGCTTTAGGACAATTACAGCTCAACACCAAAGACTCTAATGAAGATGAGGTCNACCTGAGGTTTGTGAGTTTTCAGTAGTTCCACGGCAGTGTTTCCAGGTTAGTCTGCTGGTGGATTTTAGTGAAATTCATATACATCTACGAAGGTGGTACTCAGTAACATTTCAGGTTTAAACATTCAATCGAATAAGAAAAACCGCAATTATCATCTAAATTGTAAACTCACCGTAAATAAAAGACATTTTTATCTTGTGGTTGGGTTCTACAGACGAAGTAGTTATCTCTTAGATACACTCATTGACAAATCAAAACAGAAACACATAACTGTCAATCATTCAGCACCATGTTCAGCAAACATATATCCCATGTCTATGGCATAGGCATCAATATTAGTCGGATACCTCTAGCTTTGTTAAAAAATAATAGAGAAAAGATGAACAGAAATAAGTGACAAGTAGAAAGCNACACTTATTCAATGGTAATATAGCTCTTAGGTAAATGTTTTGTCATAATTAAAAGACAAGGCGTGGGAATAGAAAAAAGTCTTTAAAGATGATGAGTCTGTCAGAGTACCAGTATTTTCCCCAAAGCGCTNTGACTGGCTACCATAAGGACATTAGACACTCATCAGAGACTGGCTTAGAATGACTTCATGCTCTCCAAAATGATAAGTTCTATGAAAATGTGGAATGAGTTTGCAGAACTCCTGCCTTGCAGAGTTTTCTTTGTTGTTGCTATGATAAAATAACCTGACCAAAGCAACTGAAGAAAAAAAGGATTTGTTGTGACTCACAGTTCAAGGGTACATACAGCCCATTACGATGTTGAAATCAAGACTATCCGAAAGTTGAGGGTGATGAATCAGTGCACAAAGGGGCTCAGCTCTCTTTCCATGTATACAGAAGATTCTAGTCAGGGAGTGGCACCACCCACAATGGCTGGGGTTCTTACCTATATTATGCAATTAATATAGTTCTGACAACTGTGTCTAGTGGCCCATTTCTCAGGTGATTCTGGACCCTGTCAAGCTGACAATTGATTCTAACCATTACTTATGCCTATCTAGTGGTTAGGACTCTTTATCTGAACAACTTCACAGGAAACAGCTCAGACTTGGGTTTTATTTATTTATTTTTTTATGTTATAATATGTCCATAAAGCTTACTACATGTGGAAAGAATTTTGGATTTTGAGAGATTTCTGATTTTGAAAATTTAGATTAGCTCTGCTTAAACTATATTACATTTTTTTATACCTATTAATTGTAGTGTTATGTTGGGTAGGGGAGTGTATGCCTGAAATGCCAGAAATAGGCAGGGTGAGGCATCAGAAGACTGATGAGTTTGAGACCATCTGAGGCAACATGGCAACTCCTCATCTCAGGAGCGAGAGAGGGAAAGGGCAAGGAGGGAGGGATAGACAATATTTATTAAAGGAAAGAATAGACTAATTCTATGAAAATATAAAATGATAGATATTTTAGAAGAAAGAAAAAGACAGAGATCACTGGAGCTNAGCCTATCTAGTGTAAATTACATAAGACAAATGGAAGTAAATTTCGAGTCTTGGATGACAGGAGAGTAGCTCTTCACAAAGAGTGTGAGAACAGACCTGGATGTTCCTTAAGTCCCGTCTACTCTGTAAATTCATTGTTCAGTATCTCAGTAAACAGGAAGTAAAGTTAGGGAAAAATGTCCAGCTGCTCTTCATTTCTGCATAGTCAGTTTTACCAGTGCAGTTACATTGTGCACATCTGTGAATTTGGTGTGGACAAGAACAGGTTCTATTGGGAGCTTTCCATTAGATTCAAGGAAATGGTTGAGCTCAGNGGAGTGAATCACTTGATCACAAGGCATCAAGCTGCACAGAAAATCCTGCCTGTCCATAATTAAAACAAAAGATTTCAAAATTTAAAAGAGCAAATAAAAATTTAACATTATATAAGTTGCACAGTGCCATGTGCACATACATCTATATACATAAATTATGTATATATTTTAATAGTTTTAATAAATATCTGGTATTAGAGATCTACTATACAGAAACATTTCTTTTGTTAATTTTGTGCAACTTCAGTGTTAACACCATTAAAACCCTAAATGAGCACTTCTGGTGTGCAATGCCTGCTAAGATTAATACACAAAACCCTGATATCTCTCAACTGTCTCATTAACATGATAACAGGCCCAAAGGAGTTTCAAATCCCTTAACACAGAAAAGACATATATTCTCCCATTTTTTGTTCATTCCACCATAAAAATGGAAATTAAACCACATAAAAAATCTTCCAAAAATATCAAGGGTCCAATCCAGATACATAAAATACTTTTTTTTTAATATTAAACTATACAAGCCTTGTAGCAATGCTACTAAGAAACTGACTTATACACAGAAAAACCAAGAGGCCTCTACAATTAGTTTCTATTTGATCCCAAAGCCTACACATATTTCTGGCTACGGAAAAAAATGGAGAAGTACAGAATTGTCTGCTATATTAAGTTATCTGTTTTCTGGAGAGACAAAGCACTGTGTGCAGGTGAGAGATGGACTTTCAAAGCCCTAATTGTACATTTGCTTCCAAGATTTTTCCTTAAAGCCAGTCATAATATTATTGCATAGAATCCTCTTGAAGTCTAATAAGGGAGAAAATAAAAACAAGTTATCCTCTTGGTTATGGGAGCCATGCTTTACGATGTCACTGCATGGTGACAACTTCTTGTCCCCCTGTCACTGCCTGTCCTTTAGACCATACTGCAGAAAAGCAATTTTCTGCCTCAAAAACACTCTATTTTTTTTAAAGTTTGTCTCTGGGCAATTTTCAGGTCTACTGGAGCTGTGCGACTGTATACAGATGAGAAAGACCCAAAATAGGGCAATTTATTTGATTCCTTCTCTTCAAAACATTTAGCTGAGATTGCATATCCAACAGAGAGAACCCAAGAAGAATATTCAGTAGTCACNCCCAATGACATATATCCTTGTTGTAAATTTGTATTAAACATAGTTTCTAAATAAAATGAATAACCTAGAGTTGCTGGGTATTTAATGTAAAACTGTGACGTCTACATTCTTCTTAGGATATTAAGAAGCTGGTTTTCTACTACTGAAGAAGAGGCAAGCCTCTAGAGTTAGGTAGTCAAATACAGCATGTGGAATTTTCCAATGAGGTATCACTTCATTTCAACTGCGCTGCTCATTTGAATCGGCATTTAGTTTTCTCGGTGGAAGAGTAAAAGGGCACCGTGATTCAAATATGCCTTCATCCAAGGTTCAGCTGCTGATAATTTCACACTTATCAATGCTTGATGTGAGCACAGTAAATGGCCTCCTTATGCAACTCTTCCCTAACATCTTATAGAATATACCTCAATAATCTTTTACTCCAGTCAGAAAACAAGTTTACCTACAGTAGTGTCCAGATACAGGAATAATTTAAAAGTTGTCAGATTTTTGACAACCCTGTTGGCACATATTTTTAAAAGCCCATGGCCTTGCTTAAAGTCATTACCCCTCTTCATGATGAATTATCTTCCTCGGTTCTTGATCCGCTGTGATTATCACTAGACGTTCTTACTGTTATCAAATATGTTCTTGTATAGCACACATTATGAAGCAAGCAATATTAAAAATGTTCTCCCTAACAAACTCTGTTTAGAATTTAAAGTTTTCAGNTAGATAGATGTCATGATTATAAACATACATCATAGGCAAGCAACTTGCTTGGGCTTTCATTCACTGTGTACTGACATGCTTTTGTATATGTGCTTATATATCAGTTATGCTTTCCTTGTTCTTGCTTTCTAATTTCTCTCTCATTCTGTGTGGATTGGAAACATTGATAATCCTAGAGTTATTAGCTTATGTTCTCTGATTCTTATGATAAGTAGAAAAATAAAAAAATTATATATATATATATATATATATAATCAACATTATATGCTTAGAAAGGAATTAACAAAGAAAAACAACCTTCTAGCTAGAAGTTGTACAGGGCTCTGTGATTTTTTTAAAATGTATATGTCTTTTTAGTGTAACCTAAAAGCTTTGTTAAATTTTCAAAAGCACCTAACTTTATCTAAATGGGCAGATTCTTGCTTCTCTTTCCTTATCACATGTGGGATCTGAGCCTATGTTTTGTGTGCTGTCCCCAATCCTCATAGGACTGCTTTTCAACTTTGTCTGGTCCAGCCAGAGCCCTTGTCNCTGGGGAGAATCTGACCTTCAGTGAGGTCTCTGATNACCTCATTACAGCTAAGCCCAAGGGCCAGTCCAATTTTGAGACCTCATCTTTCCAACAACTCTTTGCAGCATTTGTCAAAATCAACCACATCCTTTTTCTCAAAATGCTTTCTGATCTCAGTCCCTCACTCTATCTTAGTTGAGTCCTGTTTCCTTCATGATGTGTAAAATCTTTACTGAGTCATTCATAGTGTCTCAAGGTAAAAGCCTACAAAATACTCTCATTATTATCCTCCTCCTAGCCACCGCCAGTTGTCTTTCTTTACACCCTCCCTTTCTTACCTACACCAGGATGCTTAATTAAACACTTAAATTGTAACGAGAGTATCTTCATGTTCTCCTATATATAACTGTGGGCTAACAATGTCCATATCTCCACTCTGAAAGGATTGACCTATTCCCCTAATCCTTTCTAAAAGTTTTTTCCATTAAACATTAGGTACCCTAGTGAATAATTTGTGCACATATTTCCCATATAAACACTATATGGGTCCTGGGGATTGAACTCAGGTCATTAGGGTTGGTGGCAAGTATAATTTCTCACTGAGCCATGTCATGGCCCACGTATTTCTTTCAATGGATACTTTTCTCTGTGTTCACTGGTTGTCCCAATGCTTTCACCATTAATACAGCTATCAAGAGCTAAATGTGATGTTTTTCTTCAACCAGTACTTGTTGAAGAATAATCAGGATTCTTCATCTCAAAACAGCAAAGGGTTTTTAATCCATGGCATCAAAAACTACCCCTCTACAAAATCAAATTATGTATATAAATAAGACCTGCCATTTACACTTAATCTTTCTATATTTTATTTCATCTTTATAAAATCTTGTAGTTTTTACATCAATTTATGTCATGGGGTTCTTAAAACTCAATTAATTAGATTACAATACAAAATTGAAAGAAACTATATATATATATATATATATATAATTATGTATATATATAATTGTCTTTAGACCCCAATGCTCAGGAATGCAAGTGTCATTAGAATCAACTTAGCTAATGGTTTAGACTTCATCTATGACTTTGCACAGAAGTAGTGGATTAAATAAAAAGAAATAAACATATCAAAATTGTCTTATCTGAGTCTGACCCATCATCCCTTTATTTGGGTCTGTCCATTGAAAAGCAGTGAACCTGGGACAAATCAGTAGAACCATAAAGAACTGCAGCTTACACACAGATCACAANTTCAGTAATTAAGAGTTATTTGGCTAATCAATAGAGATTCACAATGTTCAGCCTCAAGCAATGGAGGAAAAGAAGGCAGGGTGACCGATTTCATTCTCAGTAGATTAAAAAAAATGAAAAGACAGTGCAAGAAGTTACAGCAGCGATACTCTTGACTTCTGACTTTGCTGCACACTATCTAATTATGCAAGTTACNCCACCCCACTGTGGATCTTCTAAATGATGGAAAACATTTCATGCAGTGGCTGGAGCCATCAGTCAGGCCTCAGTGGTCNTTGAGCACTGACAGAGTAAGGCCCCACTGCATGAGGCTGTGGGATTCATTTTAGTTTCTTTAAAAGTAACATTGTGGTAGTGTCAATCAGACGTTATCAGGAGGAAACGGAAAGAAGCCACTGATGCATAAATTTACCTAGCCTGAAATCCTTTCTTTTCAGGAAAAATAGTTGAGCTCTGTGGTTCATTTGCATTGGTGGTTTACTTTTGTACAATACATTTCATTTTAGCATATGTATGCACAGGGAAATATTGAGAAAGAGGTGAGTGAAATCAAAACTCCTCATAACTGTGCAAGGCATAGAATGTAATCACCTTTACCTTCACAGAAAACTAAGAATTGACAATTTTTCTGTCAGCATGCATGTCTGAGGTATACACTTACTTCAAATGATTTTTCTGTAAGCTCCTTTAAAAAGATATTCAAATAGTTTGATGCTTCTTAAGACAGCAGAAACTGCCTATCAGGAACTTTCTGGTTCACTTTCAAAAGGCTGAGATGTTTTGCTATTCAAAATATTTGTCTAATACAGTTTGTTCAATAAATGTTTGTAAAGTGTCAAAGCAAACAGATGGTTTTGGTCAAATGCTTCTAGAAGCCATCTGATTACTCTCTGGAATGGACAAACTAATCCACTCGACTTCTAATTGAACAAAAGGCTGAGATTCTGTCCCATGTGTCACAGTGGCTTTCTTACTTATTTTCAAGTTGTGTGGTATCAGTTAATGTCTTCCTCAGGCTCATCTTTCACCTCCAACATTGCCTTTTTCCTTTACTGATATTAAAATCAAAATCAATTTTATTTGTGCTATGGAAATGTTTCTTTCTGGGCCATTATTCATCTTCATATTCATTTCAAACTCCAGTTCATAAAATCATGTTTCCTATCATAGCCATCCTGTGGTTCAGGGTTCTCTAGTCATCTGGGGTGGCAATTATGATTACAGGAGTATGGACACAGAAATATTGCTGGCCTTGGGACTCATCTCCTTCATTTTCTTTGTTCTCTTCATCGCCATCCTCTCTAGGTTCTTTATCAAAGAGGATCCCCATGGAATGTGGCCTAGCTCTCACAGACATACACTATAACAATGGTCTAACTTGCTCTCATCACTATTCCCTCCATCAGCACCCTCCATCACTTTTCCCTCCATCAGCACTCTCCATCACTATTCCCTCCATCAGCACCCTCCATCACTATTCCCTCCATCAGCACCCTCCATCACTACTCCCTGAGCCACATGGAATAACATGGTGGAAAAACATTTGGTTACTGGTGCTCATTCTTCCTGTAATGCCCTCCTCTTTTCCTTCCTATTATCCAAACTCTCCATATTATTCAAGGTTAAGCTGGAACCATAAATTCACTGTGAAATAATTTCCTGTGACACACAGACTTTGGCTGTGTTTCTTCAGGAGGCACTAATACGTGTCCTAGTTATTATTTAACCAACATTCCATAGGTTATGAATTGTACTATGCTATTAGGACCAACTGTTTAATTTGGAAAGCCCAGTCAAAATGAAAATAGAGGAACTCTGATTCAAAGTTTGTTAGCATATCATGATGGTAACAACTGAGCATTCACCCTATCATGGGGCTTTTCTTCATGGACATCCCACTGAGACTGCTCCAATAGCAAACATACCTGTCCAGGGCCAACTCATTTGCTCTACTATGTCATTATTAGATATCTCAAAAACATAACTTATAGTAGATATAGGTTCTCATTCTGGAGCATAAGTACTCTGGAGAAAACATCAGATATTTATTTTACCACTGCAGTACCAACTACTACTANATGATAACTATGTAATAACTCAATTATTATATAATTGTATCATGCTTTGTCATTAGAATTGTGACAAATCAAATTTAGAAAAGTTTCCTGTTTGAAAGGCAAAACTTATAACAGGAATTTCTATCTTGTCCCTAAAAGAATAAAAGTTCTGCAGGCTAGCACATGGTTATGAACTTGTTTTATTTTTATGAGTCTCCATCATAACACAATGAGCCTTTCAAGGGGAATTATTCTGTATTTCTTGCTACACTACTACTAGTCAAACTACACCACACTTACTAGACCAGTGTACCAGCTTCTTGAGAGACAGATAAAATACAAAGAGAAGAGAGGAGGAATCAGTGGGTGGGAAGGGAAATCAAGAGAAACAGTTTCCATGGACCAGCATCTTCAGAAACTTCCAAAGCCAAAGGGGACCTAAAGTGTCATCCTTCCCTTGCCATGTGTCCTAACTTGAATACTTGAACAGGGGAGATTGGATGCAGATAGAGGCTGATTTGCAAAGCACAGCAGATATTCTTATTGGATGCTGTTCAACTCATGACACAATACGGCATCACTCTTAGAACTAATATTAAAAAAAATGGCAAGACTATCCTTCAGAGAGGTGGACTGTTCATCTTCATTCAGCCTTTCAATGTGCTTCACTCTCAGGGTGACAGTGCTAAGTATGGCCTATAAATCCATTTCTGGCTTGCCTTGCGACAGTTATGGTATACTGTAGATTTCAGAGTGCTCTAGACTAACCCTTGCTAAAACTATTACTGTAGATATTTTAGTTCCTCCAACGAAAATGTCACCTTTGAAGTGTGTTTCCTGCCAAATTCAAACTGCATTAATCTCACTTCCGTAGGTATTTGAAGTTTGGGCTTCCCTGAGTTGAAATCATTTCTCATGATACTAAAATAAAAATCAAGCTATATAACTCCGATGCATCAGTAGCAGTTGGAAACTGACTAAAAATAGCCTAAACCATCACTTTTAAGTGTGAAAATGGCAATTGAGGAAAGAAAACCAAGGGAGAGAGAGATTTCTTTCCACAACTGTGATGATACAGGGATGTCCAAGGATTCATGTGATTCCTGAAAAACTTTAATTGTCTCACACTTTCTTCAGATGTTGCTAAATTATCAGTTGATTTTATTTCGAGAGTGCTTTGTAAAAAGTTCTTTTTAGTATAATGACTTAGAAAATGTTTCATTGTGAAGAAATTTGCATAAAACTCATTTTAGGTTTCCTTCCACAGTCAGACCCAGGGACCCATCTGGGCATTGTCTGGATGACAGAGGCACAAACTCCTTCTGATTTGAAAGGCAGAAGTTGAGTTGGTTTTTTTCCCCCTCTATTTTGGTTCCAAGATGACCACATACTTATCAAGCTTTATAATGACATTTCTTTTCATACTTTCAGGTATTCTAAAAGTTACCTTTTTTTCTTGAAGAAGCATTTGTGTAATTATTTATCAAAAATGAGATACGGTAGAATTTCTGTTCAGAATGCCATGAGAAATTGGAGGTAATCATGAACATTCAAATGCAAGCTGCTCTTCTCAGGACACCAGACAATGGAATGCTAGATAAAGAGAGCGTTCTGAAAGTACCAGCAGATTGCTTTTATTTTCACAATGGGCATAGAAACAAAACAGCCATTTTCATGTGCACTGGGGGGAAACTGACTAGAAAGTCTATGCAGCTCTTCAAAAGTCTGAACAGTAGAGTTCAGTATACAGTAATTCACTTCAGACACTTACCTAAGCTCAAATAATATAAAACGTGAAAGGTGAAGTGAAATTAAAATGAAATATGAATTTGAAATAAAGTATAAAATAAATTGTATGTAAAAGGATATAAAATGAAACATAACAAGATATAAATTATTAGGCAATTCATCCAAATAGCGGTTCACAACATAATAGAAAATGTCTACATTAATTAATGAATTGGTTAATTAAGAAGAGGCAATGACACATTAGAATTTTCTGTTTGTAAACAGGTTGGACAAGTTATTCTAACTCCCAATTATTCAGTAACTATGTTTAGCAGGGTCCAGTAGGGTAAATATTTCTTTATTGCCTTAACACACCTCTTTTTCTCCTAAAAATACTGATACAGATAAATTCACATGTAAAGTGCCAGAAGGAAATTCTGGCTAGGTTTGTCTTTCCCTGTACTGAGAAAAATAGCTACAGTTATCTCTAGATACACGGGCAACATGCAAATTACTTTACTTTCTACCAATCTCCTGGGTGAGTCCATGGGTTTTCTTGCTAATGAACACAAATATGTACATGGCAAATAACTGACTGTTAAAACAATATATAGTTATTCTAACCCCTAATGGAGATCAGCATTGGTTTGAAACTTCAGTGGAAGTTGAAAGACTCTTTGAAACACTGGCCTTTATAGCAGGATATTAACAGCCATGATAAGCTATGGTACCCAGGCATTGGACTAGAAGATTCTCCTTGCAAGTCTATGTTTTAATCATTCTCACTTTTGCATGAGAGAGATTTGAAGCTAAACACCTTGGATAGGACAAATTCTCTAGTCATACCATAGTTTGTTGANTTCAAACAAGAAATGATAATATTATAAATAAAGTTTAGTATCTTGTTTCTGCAATGTTTAATAGAAATTCTTATGGAATTATTTTATAGACTTGA
>LZPO01077056.1:10284-23482 GCA_001675575.1 Neotoma lepida
CAACCGGGTGCCAACCCAAACCCCAGGAGTCCAGTTGTGAGAGAGGAAAAATTGTATGAGCAAGGGACATGGAGAACTTAACTGAAAAATGTACTGAAATGGCCTGTCAAACTAGTAGAAACGCATGAACTATGGAACTATGTAGCGAACAGAAGTCAACAGGCTGAGTGAGGCTGGATCCATGTAGAAACACAAGTCTTTAACTGAGAATCTCAAGCATGAACAATTACATGCCTAACAAGAACACAGAGTTAAGTTGAACCTGAAAGCAGGATCTGTAAGATCATCAATCTACTTGGCATGGCATCCCCTCCAATTTCTTTAGAAAAGAGGTGGAAGAATTGAAGAATTCAGAAAGAATAGAACGAATACTCAGCAAAGTTTCTGGATATCTAGGGAAGCAGGGGAAGAAACTGAAGGGCTGGGTGGAAGAGCCTTTGCGGTTAAAGAGACTGTGAATCAATAGTGAGAATTTCAAACATAAACATATGAGGAATGATGAGCAGCACAGCACAGCAGAGCCAAAGCTGTGATAAGAGGCAGAACAGAGTATGTACAGTTTGGGAGGTGGCCACAGAGATGGATGGTGATCTCAAGAAGAGACACCATTAAAAGATATTGAAATACAATGCCAAGAATGAGTACTTAGGTAAACTGTGGGCTGGGTGTTGGCAATGACTCAATGAGGGTTCATCAGTTATGAAAAGAGCATCACTGTTGAGAGAAGGTTGATAATGACAGAAGCTATGCATGTCTAGGGTTGACATAGTTGACAATTCACAGGAAATAAAGGGAAGCTGTAGATAAGGTTTATAGTGAGTAAGTACCAGTGACTAGTAGAAATTATATAAGACAGAATGAATACAAGTGTATGGCAAAACAGCTTTAATCCCAGTATACCTCAGTGAAGAAGAGCTTACAGGACCCAGTTGCTGCCTCGGCATCTTTAGTTCCAACCTCCTAGTCCCGGAGGAAAATTTTTCTCATTCATGCTCCTGAAAAGGTAATACTGCAGGCCAAAATAGAGATTAATTAAACCAAAATAATACAGGTTATCTGCTGTGTGGGATAACTCATCCCGGAGAGGCTTGAGAGCTAGTCGGCCCAAACAAGTAAAAAAGATACATTCTGAAAGCCAACCTGGGTCTGCCTAGGGGCCTTACCAACAGCAGCTGAAACACGACCTGGAGATGACCTGGACCAATGAGAGGCAGCCATGTCACACCAGCAGATGCATATTCATCAGACCTTCCCCCGAGGGTGGGGGTGGAGGGTATATAAGGCTTGCCTCTTCCTTAGTAAACTGATCTTGTTGTTTTGACATTCTCCCGGAGTCGGAGTCTGTGTTTCTTGACTTCGGGCCTACTTGACTCCCTCCCCCATAAAGGGAACAACACAGGACCCCTGCTACATCTGGTGCCAAAACCCGGGACATTTGGTACTGGAACAGGAACTGTTTGTCTCCCTTTACTCATGTGTGGTGCTGGTTTACAAGCCCCCTTGAGCCATGTTTTTCGGTGAGTAGGCCCCTCTACGTTGTGTGATTTTGGTCCCTTCAGCAGGTAAATGCTGGGACCCCCACTTTTCTTTCTGTTTGTCTTGTTTGTGAGTCTGTCTATATGGAAGGGTGGTACATACTTTTGTTGAGGCTCGCCTGGTGTTTCCATATAAGGGTTGGTCCCTCAGGAAAAAGAGCCACAGTCACTGTTGTTTATCACACCCTCTACCACTATGGGAAATTTCTTCCCTAGTTTCCCTCGCCATAAAGAGGCCCCTGTTGGAGCCCTTAAGTCCCTCCTAACCAGCCAAGGGTTCTGGGCTACAACATCAGAACTAGAAAGGTTTTAGATGGAGGCTGTGTTGCTTGCCCCATGGATCTCTTCAGAGAACATGTGGGAACCTGATCTTTGGATGAGAGTTCTATTCCTGGCCAGAAAAAAGGAAGTGACCTCAGGAGTAACCCCCCAGTTGTTTTTTATGCCCATTTTATTGGCTATAATTGCTGGCCTAAAGTCCTCCACTATGGAGGAGGTCATTAAGGCCCACAAAAAGCACTGCCAGGAACAATGTAACACCGACTTATCTATCGCCTTCATTCCATCCATGATTGATATCTCCTCTGCCTCTGCTGACAAGNAGACAAATGAGAATAGGTGTAAAGTAAAGGATAGGGATGGAAAGAGAGAGGAAATGACTGCAGCAGCATCCAAACATACACTGTCAGTCCCTCTCTCTGTTCCCCTCATGCCTCAAGTGGCTACCCCTCCCACTGCAGTATCCACAGAATGGTTTGCCTGGATGTCTGCCTGCTGAGCCAGCTGCTCTGCATANCTCCAAGCCTATTCCACCTATGGTGCCGCGTATGCCCACCATGACATTTCCAGTTAATGTGGGCCCCAATGCGGCCAACCAGCCATGGATANCTACACCACTTGCAGACCTGTCTTTGGTCCGTGAAGCTGCTAATGAGTCAGATCCTGATTCNCCTTATTTTGAGCAAGTTCTACAGCAATGGGCAATGCACTTACAGACTTACTATGACTGGCACCATTTGATGAAGGCTGTGTTGGAGCCTGCAGTCTTCCTTAACTGTCTCGCTGCCTATGATGACCAGGCTGAGGCTCAGGCTCATTTTAATATACAGTATAACATNGCTGTTTCTCTTGAGATGCTCACNGGCCAAGGACCATATGTTAACCCTGTCATACAAGCTCAAATTGGACAACAGGCTTATTTCCAACAGGTCTCAGGGTTGGCCTTCAAGGCATTGAAGTCTTGCACTCCTCGTGACTCATCAGCGTACTTTCANAACCTCATCCAGCAGCCAGGGAAATTGTTTACCAACTTTCTCGCACAGGTTAATGAAGCGGTGGAGCGGAGGGTGGACTCCGGCCCTACTTGGGAGATGTTGATTAAACAATTGACATGGGAAGGGCTTAANGCCCCCACCTGCAATGCAGTAGCTGCTGTCCGCAATGAGGATATTCACAAATGGGTAATAGCTACTAGAGATCTTGATCCCAACAGTGGCCCAATTGCTGNCCTCACAGCCTCCCTTAATACCCTCCTTGCTGATAAACAGAATAGAGAAGAGACTCAAGCTGCTCCCACTGATAGAACATGCTGGGGATGTGGCAAACCTGGTCATCTTAGGAGGGACTGTGCCCGGCCTAAGCCTAAGACTAGATGCCCAAAATGTAATAAAGGGTTCCATTGGGCCAAGGACTGCCACTCCCAACTGGAGGAGGCCAAGGTTCCTTTAAACTCCAGACCGGGTGCTCTTCAGCCCCACAAGTAAGAGGAGACTCTGCAAACCCAAAGATCTTTTGGACACTGCCCATCTTCCCTCACTCTCCTCGATGGGAAGCCTATTAAAGGATTGGTGAATATGGGTGCGGACTTCATCATTTTAACTGAAACAGAAGCACTCCATTTCCCACAGTGGAAATTTAAACCTGGCCCTCCAATTAGCAGAGTCGGGGGTCAACAAGATTCCAAGATAACTACCTGCCCAGTCCATTGGGAGGACCTTGATGGCAATCAAGGAGCCATTCACCCTATCATCTCTACTGTGCCTAGAAACTTGTGGGGCAGGGATATTTTAGAGATTATGGGAACTGTCCTTACAACAGATGATAGGTCGTTCTTTGATGATACTGCTGTCCATGAAAACATAGGCCTTACCAGCCAAGACCTGAAGCAGCACCCCCAATTCTAAAGGCCACTGTCTCCCAAAAGTCCAGCACCACTAAACAACCAGATCCTATTCCAATCAATTGGCTTTCTAATCAAGATGTATGGGTGGAACAGTGGCCTATTATTGAGCCTAAATTATCAATATTAAAACAGCTGGTAGAGGAACAATTACATGCTGGACATATAGAACCGTCCACCAGCAGGCATGACACTCCAATATTCGTTATTCCAAAAAAGTCAGGAAAGCATCATCTATTGCAAGACCTTCATGCAGTCAATGACCAGATGAAAAAAATGGGTTCGGTACAGCCAGGCCTCCCGCACCCCAGTGCAATTCCTCCTTCCCATTATATCACAATATTAGATATCAAAGACTGCTTTTTCTAGATTCCTCTAGCGCAGCAAGATAGGAGTCACTTTGCCTTTACAGTCTGGGAGCCAAACATGCACAAGCCNACAAAACGATATCAATGGATAGTTCTCCCACAGAGAATGGAAAACAACCCCTCGATATGTCAGCCATATGTTGCTCAAGCGCTAGTTAATGTTCCTAAGAATATTGTACTAGTACATTATAAGGATGATCTGCTATTGGCACACCCTAATTNGGCTTATTTACAACAAATTGTTAAATTAAAGATATAAGATTTGGCTTCCTTAAAGTTAATTGTGGCACCAGATAAGATCCAAACAGTACCTCCCTTTTCATTCTTGGGCTTTGTTATTGCTAAGGATGTTCGCCCCTTGTCCTTCAAATTATACATAAAGGATAAATACTCCCTTTCACAACTACAACAATTATGTGGGACAATAAATTGGCTTAAACCCTTCCACCTATTCCAGAACAGGAAATGAGGGAACTGTTCTCGATTTTAGAGGGCCCTACATGCCCCTCACAGAATGTCGAGCTCACTACTGGAGCGAAAAATGTCCTAGAAAAGGTTCTTTCTATACTGTCCACTGCCAGCCTGCAGTGCCATAAGCCTGAGTCGCCATTGTTAGCTATAATCCTCTGGACACCTGGAGGATTCCTGGGAGCATTCTGGCAAGCTGGTCCATTAATGTGGATTTATCAGGCACACTCAAATTTACATAAAGTTACCTCTAAATTTGATCAGACATTTAAAATGGGACTAAAAGCATGAATGCTAGCTCAAAGGACTTATGGAAGAGAACTTGATAAGTTAATTTTCCCATTTTCCTTAAAAAATACACAGGCTCTTTGGGCAGATGCCATTTCCTTCCAAGAGATGGTTACTGGGTTTACTGGAACAATTGACAACCATTTGCCAAAAAGCCAAACACTAACAGAGCTTCTGATGCTCCCAATAGAGATACCCATTCACTCAGTATCATTGTCTAAGCCCATTCCTCATGCAACCATGCCTTCTCAGATGCCAACAAGAATAAATATAGAATATTGATTCAGAGAAAGGGAGAAGAAAACAAAACATATATTATTCCAAATCCTGGTTCCGTACAGCTGGGAGAATTATTGGCACTTTTCAAAATCCTAGTGGAATGTCAAAATGAGCCTGTTAACATCTTTTCTGATAGTCAATATGCTGTACAGGCAACAAGAATGTTGGCATTCTCAAGGGTTAAAGATGCTCTAAATCCAATAGCCGATATGATGCTCTTAATACAGATGTATTGAATCAAAGAAATAAGCCCTGGTATTTATCACTACAGAGCCTGCACAAATTGTTCCCAGAATTGCCAATTTCTCAATGTAAACATCTATCTAGGGCCTGCGCTATTTGTGCACCACTTGCCCCTTTAGGGCCCCTCCAAAGAGCAGGGGTAAATCCCCATGGCTTATTGCCCAATGCTATATGGCAAATGCATGTTACCCATTATGCACCCTTTGGCATTTTAAGATATGTACATGNAATAGTAGATACCTGCTTGGGCTTTGTGTATGCCCTGGCCTTGCCTGGAGAGAAGGCTGCTAATGTCATTAAGGCATTCAAGTCAGCAATGCTAGTCATTCGAGTTCCTTGGGCCATTAAGACTGACAATGGCCCTGCTTAAGTATCACAGCAATTTAATGATTTTGTGGGTTCATGGAAAATGCCCCCTACCACAGGAATTCCANATAATCCACAGGGACAGGCCATTGTAGAAAGATCTAATAGAACCCTTAAAGAACTCTTGAAAACAATAATTTCCTCAGAAGCCAAGAGAGATCTCAACCTGGCCCTGGTAGAAGTTCTGTTTCACATTAATTTTCTCAGCTTTGATAACAAGGGATTAAGCCCTGCTTACAAACATTGGGCTTACCTACCTTAGCAGACACCATTGCCTTTGGTGATTTTTCCCCAGAATACCACTACACCGATATGGATACCTTCCAGAGATGTGTGTCCAGCAACAGACCAAGAGACATTGGCCAAAGAAGAAGCTTCAGATGGGTAATGTATGATTTGCTCCACTACTGCAGCATGAGTAAAGGTCATGTCATCACTGGCATGCAACCCTAGATATTAACCCTCCACAAGGTCGCTAATGCATCACCAAAGAGACTTCAATTGGCACAATAAATATGACTAAGGTCCCATACATCTCCTTGAGATTGAATTTTTGACTAATCCTTCTCTTGTTCAAATATCTTCTGCAACAGGTTCACCAACAGAAGGGGGCCACAAAGGCAACCCTATAGGTTTTATTGGCTCTCAGACACCTAGATCAAAGTCTTCCTAGAGAGAGAATGTATGTAAGGCTACTGCCTAAAGCCCACCACCCCGACAGCTCTCCAGGATTGTTGCTCTTTGAGGGCTGGTATTCAAAGACAGGTACGAGCTTGTTTGGCAAGCCAACCCAAGTCAGGCACAGTTCATTATGCTGAGCTCTCCTGAGGTGGGATCAACAAGGTTAGGGCAATGCACCCTAGCTCCCACTGAGCATGTCCTATAAAATAATAAAAAAGAGTGGATATGTGGGATGACTCATGCCTGAGAGGCTTGAGAGCCAGCTGGCCCAAACAAGTAAAAAAGATACATTCTGAGAGCCAACCTGGGTCTGCCTAGGGGCCTTACCAACAACAGCTTTTAAACATGACCTGGAGATGACCTGGACCAATGAGAGGCAGCCATGTCACACCAGCAGATGCATATTCATCAGACCTTCCCCCAGGGTGGGGTGGAGGGTATATAAGGCTTGCCTCTTCCTGAGTAAACTGATCTTGTTGTTTTGACATTCTTCTGGAGTCTGTGTGTCTTGACTTCGGACCTCCTTGGCCCCCTCCCCCCAAAAGAGAACAACAACACAGGACCCCTGCTACACTGCTGGTGAAATGAATGCTCAAAGCAGGTTTGTTTTCCATGCAATGGAAACTCCAGAAAGAAATCCAAGGAGAGAGAGAGAGAGAGGCTAGGCAGTGGATAAAGACAGCACCAAGCAAGATGAGAAATGAAGGCTCCCCATATCCACAGGGAATTACCTTTTGACAGTGACCAAAGAAAACTTGTACCTGGGACACAGTGGGTTGACTGCCTCTCACACTCCCCAAATAAGTTTCTCTTAGAATAAAAGTTAAGATTCAAGAGCCTCCCTTGTTGGTACTTACAGTAAGTTACAAATAAATGCCAAGTATATGATAGAATGAATAAGTTTGATTTTGGAGCATAAAAAGATAAAAAAGCAAACCTAGATGAAGACCAAACAGAATGTACCACTGAAAATGGACAGCAGGATCAGAAGTGTATTTTTATTTTTATTAACATTTTAAATAAGCATTGAATGTGAATGATTTCATTATGATACTTTCCTATATACATATCATCATACTTCATTCTAATTTGCTTCCTTCCCCCCACTGCCCTCTTCTACCCTCTTCCTCTCCTACTAACCACCCCTGTCCCTTGTAGAATTCCTTCTGTTTTTGTCACATAGATGATATTGCCTTCTCTTTTCCCTTTCTATCTCCTCTCTAAGATGTTTGTGTGTCTCCATTATGGTCCTCTTTCTAGTTTTATGAACACACACACACACACACACACACACACACACTCATAAAACTAAATCTACATTCTGCATACAAGAGAAAACATGATGTTTGTCTTTCTTGGTCTGACTTGTTTCACTATACATGATTTCAATGCCATATATTTATCTGCAAATGCTCCTGCCAAACACAATTCCATTCTGTATATGTTTCATGCTTTAATTTTTTCTTTGATAGATATCTAAGTTGTTTCCATTTTCTAACTATTATGAATACTGCAGCAATAAACCTGCAATAAACTGCAAATAACCTCTGTGACACGTTGACATAGAGCCTACATTAATATAGTCAAGAGGGTATGACAAAGTCATGTGTTAATTATGTTTTCAGCATTTTGAGAAACCTGCACAGAGATTTCCACAGTCATCGCACATGTCCACATTTTCTCTTGCTCTTGATGAAGGGTTCTCTTTCCCACATTAACCTCTGTTGTTATTTTTCCCTTGATGTTTTATTTCCTTGGTGGCTGAAGATACTGTGCACTTTTTACACATTCACTAGTCATTTATTTTCTCTTTGTTTGAGAACTGTGTATTTAGTCAACTAGCTCTTTGGGGTATTTGATTTCTTTTTTACTTTGAATTCTAGATATTAATATTCAGCTTGATTTGCAGCTAGCAATGATTTTTTTCCTCATTCTGTGGGCCATTTCCTCACTTCNGTGATTGTTTCCTTGGCTATAAAGAAAATTTTAAATTTCATTTTATGTAATTTGTCAGTTCTTGGTATTATTTCCTATGTCTTTTGCCAAAACTGTTTACTAATCCTTTATCTTACTGTGAATTATGCAATGCTTCCATCAAGCCTCATGGACACTTCTGGTCTCATGTTACAGTCTTTAATATACTTGGAGTGTATTTTTGTACAGGTGCCTAATTCCATTCCATTACACATAGATATCCAGTCATCTAGCACTATTGGTTGAAGAGGCTATCTTTTCCTTAATGTATATTTTTCATATTTGTCAAATATTAGCTGGCTGTAGCTGTGAGAAAAATTTTCTGGGATCTCCACTGTATTTCATTGGTCTACATGTCTATTTTGTGCCAGTTCCACACAGGTTTNTCATGGTTCTGCACTTTAATTTTGGAGTGGGTATTATGATGCTACTAAAGATTGCTTCAGATATTTGGGTTTCTTCATATTTTCATATAAATTTTAGATTTTTTTCTAATTCAGATGAAGAATGAATTGAATCTGTAGATTGCTTTTGGCAATATATCTATTTGCACAACATTAATTCTGCCAATCCACAAGCATGAAAGATCTTGCCATCTTCTAATGTCTTCTTCATTTTTTTCTCTACTTTTTAAATTTTTTCAATTGTTAAGTATATTACTAGGTATTTTATGTTTATAAATGTATTATAAATGGAATAGTTTGTATACTCCCCTTTTGGGAAAATTATTTGTTAGTGTATAGAAAAGCTATTAATGGTTTATGTTGATTGTTTGTTTCAATTTTGCTGAGAGTATTTATCATGTCTAAGAGTTTTCTGTTACAAGCTAGGGTCTTCCACTGTTGCACCAACCCTAAATGGTCTTAATAAGAACCCAGATCCAGATATTGTGGTAAATGCTGAAATATCAGAGAGACAAAGGAACAAGCCACAGCTACTTCTCACCTCGCCAACTCATAAATCCTCTGACTGAATACCCCTGAGTCCTCAGCTGAAAGAGTTCTAGTTCCTATCTCCTCATGCCTTATATGCCTTTCTCTGTCCAGCCATTTCACTTCCTTCCTAGTGCTGGGATTAATAGCATGTGCTTCCCAAATACTAGTAGCAAAGGCATGAGATCTCAAGTGCTAGGATTAAAGGCATGTGACTCCCAAACACTGGGATTAAAGGTGTATGCCACCACTGCCTGTCACTGTTTCTCTCCTAGACTGAATCAATCTCCTGTAGTCCAGGGTGGCTTTGAACTCTGCCTCCAGAGTGCTAGGATTAAAGGTGTGTGCCACCATTGCCTGGCCTCTATGTTTAACCTAGTGGCTGGCTCTGTCCTCTGATCCTCAGGCAAGCTTTATTTGATACACAATTTATCACCACATTCTAAGTATAGGATTATGTCAGCTATCTTAATCNTTACTATTTCTTGCCATTAAATGCATTTGGGGGCTTGTTTTCTTTTTGCTTTTTTCCTCATTTTTGAAATTTTAATGAAGACTTAATTACATAAGGAAGCAGATAAGCTGACAGCAGATCTTCACCTCTCCTTCTGTTCCTATACATCCAATCCCCCTAGTCTTATCCCTAGCTCTGTAGCAGACTAGCTGCTGTAGTCTTCCTTTCCTCTCTGACCCCATCACCAAGAGATCACAAAGATCCTCTTAACCCCTCCCCCCAAATTCAATACATTATCTCAGCCTCCAACACCAGTGGGCACTCCCTGGGAACACACTGACTGAGTAGGCCAGGGAGAGAGGTCTTCAGAAAATTTCCTGTCAGGCAACANACACCATGACACTCTCCTAATATTGAGAAAGGAAACAAACCAAGGAACAAAACACCCACTCAACAAAGACAAAACTAGATATCTGCACCTAGACCTATTATCATTATCATCCCAACTCAGATGACTAGACACAAGAGTAGAAACACGATCGATAACAATCAGGACCCCAGGTCTCCACTAAGTCCCAGCAATCCTACCACCACAGGAACTGAGTATTTCNGCAAAGCTGAAGCCCAAGGAAAGACCTTAAAATACCCTGTATGCAGATGATAGGGGTCCTTAAATACGAAATTAGCAAATCTCTTAAAGAAATCCAGGAAAACACAAACAACAGTCAAGGAAATGAATAAAACTATTCAAGACCTGAAAATGGAAATAGAACTAAAAAAGAATACCAAAACTAAGAAAATTTTGAAAATAAAAAATATAGGGCCTTGAACAGAAACCACACAGGCAAGCTTCACCAAGAGAATGTAAGAGATGAAAGAGAGAATTTCAGGCATTGAAGACATAACAGAAGAAATGAATACCTAATAATTGTTCAAAGAGAATGTCAAATGTAAAAACTATATAAAAAAATCCAAGAACCCTGGAGTACTATGGAAAGACCATATCTAGAAATAATAGGAATAGAGAAAGGAAAAGAAACAAAGGTAAAAGATATGGAAAATATTTTCAATAAAATCATAGAAGAGAATTCTCCTAGCCAGGCGGTGGTGGCGCATGCCTTTAAGCCCAGCACTTGGGAGGCAGAGGCAGGCAGATCTCCGTGAGTTCGAGGCCAGCCTGGGCTACACAGAATGAGTTCCAGGAAAGGNGCCAAAGCTACACAGAGAAACCCTGTCTCAAAAAACAAAACAAAAAAGAAAAAAAAACGAAGAGATTTCTCCTAAAATAAAGAAGGAGATGCCTATAAAGATAGAAGAAGCATACAGAGCATGTAATAGATTGGACCAAAAAAGAAAGTCCTCATGGCATATAATCATCAAAACAACAACAAAAAATAAATGAACAGAATAAAGAAAGATTATTAAAAGCTGCAGGAACAAAAGACCAAGAACACATAAAGGAAGATCTATTGGAATTGCATCTTACTTCTCAATGGAGACTCTAAAAGCCAGAAGGGCCTGGATATATGTGCTGTAATTTCTAAGAGAGACCACAGTATTCAGACCAGGTTACTATACCCATCAAAACTTTCAATAACCATAGACAGAGAAAATAAAATATCCCATGAAAAATCCAAATTTAAGCAATATTTATTCTACAAATTCAGCCCTACAGAAGGTTCAAGAAGGAAAATTCCAATTCAAGTTGGTTAACTACATTATGAAAGCACAGGAAATAAATAAATCTCATACCAACAAAACCAAAAGAATGGAAACACACACACACACACACACACACACACACCACCTCTGCCACCACCACCACCACTACAACAATAACAATAACCACAAAAGAAAATGACAAGAATCAAGATTAATTGCTCATTGGCGTCTCTCACTTTCAATGTTCTCAAATCTCCAATAAAAGGACACAGATATCAAGGGTTCTTGGAGGGAGGAGAGANGGATGAGGAAGAAATATAGATGAAGATGATGAGAAAGACAGAGACACAGGATAGCTTCAAGAGGGCCCTGGGTCAACACCCAGCCACCTAGAGTTTAATCATGATGGGCTTTTTATACANAAGCAAGGGGAGGAGCAAAAGACACATATTGATCCTCACACACACTTTTAATGGGAGACTTCATTACCCACTCTTAGCTATGGACAGGTCATCTAGACAAAAACTAAACAGTAAAATCCTAGAGCTAACAAATATTATAAATCAAAGGTGTCTAACAGAGATGTACAGAATATTTCACCCAAACACAAAAGAATACACTTTGATGGGTGCTATGGAAACCTAGTACCATGAAACCTTCCTGAAATATATGAAGGTGATCCTAATGAAGTCTCCCAATTAATGAGAAAGACAAAGTCCCAATTGACCATCACTTGTCACCAAAGGAAGCTTTCAATACTGGGACTGGGTTACATCCAATTGAGTTGTTGGCTAAAGGGGTCTAAAGGAAATCTCCCAAACAACCCAGATTGTTGCCCAGACTGNAGATTGCTCTCCACAAACTGACAGCAAGGCTCCTTGCTGAAGACAACATCCACACAAGTGATTGAACATGGAGAGGTTAAGCTGGTGCCTATATAGAACCTCACACATANGTCCTAGCTATCTTTGTTATAGGAAGGTACTCGGTAACACGAATCTTAAAATGAGCTTATAATAAAAACCCAGAGCTAGATACTGGGCTAAANGCTGAGAGATCAGAAAGACAAAGGAACAAGCCACTGCCATGTCTCACTTAACCAATTCCGTGAATCCTGACTGAAATTCTCTGAGTCCTCACTGGAAAGGTTCCAGCCGAAAAAGCCTCTAGCTAAAAGAGACACTTCTGCCAAAAAGCCTTTAGTTCCTGTTTCCTCATGCCTTATATACCGTTCTATGCCCAGCCATCACTTCCTGGGATTAAAGGCATGTGTGCTTCCCAAGCAAAGACATAAGATTAANGGTGTGTGATTCCCAAGTACTGGAATTAAAGGTGTGTGCCACCACTGCCTGGCATCTATGTTTAATGCCTGGCTTATTATGTTCTCTGATCTTCAGGCAAATCTTTGATCCACAATGCTAACCTGCCTGCAAAACATGCCAGTGCAATGGTGGCACAAAGCTTTTGGGGAAGTAANCAACCAATGTTTGATTGACTTAAGGTCCAATCAGGGAGATGGAACCTATACCCCAACACTGCTTAGATAAGCAAGAATCATAAATTAAATAGTTCAGAGATCTAGAATAAAACCAAATACTACTGGTCTAAAAAAAAGTAACAATAAAATGACTCCTAATGATATTCTGCTATATTCACAGATGAGGGGCCTCTCAGCCACTCAGAGAGGCTTCTTCTTGAAGCAGTAGGAAACAAATACAGAGACCCACAGCCAGTTCTGTGTGTGTGTGTGTGTGTGTGTGTGTGTGTGT
>LZPO01077058.1:2484-14669 GCA_001675575.1 Neotoma lepida
AAAAAAGAAAGAAAGTGAACGCCGAAGGAAGCCCATATACAATGGAGCAGGCTGAGTGGGAAGTAAGCTGGAAAAACTGTCATCTGTACTTGGGACTTCACAAAAGAGAAGACAGAAGTAGAAAAATAATATCCAGAAAATAAAAGGGGAGGGACAGGGTAAAAAATGACTCCTCAGAAACAGTGACTAAGGAAAAAGAGAAGCAAAAACATAGGAGAAGGGTTAGGGACACAGAAGGAAAAGTAAGGGNGAAGCATTGGGCATGTTCTACAAGGGACNATTTTCCAGAGGGAAATAGAGATGCCGTTAAAAGCAGCCTGGAGATGAACTATGATGAGGCTGAGAACAAAGGAGTGAGTTAAACACTGAGTAGCATTTTTAAGAAGACATAATCCCCCTTGTAGAACGCAATGAAGATTGGTTCTGCCTGCTAATTAACTGTGAAGAAACGTCACATATGGAAAACATGAGTTTGGGGTCTTCAGAGGGGAAAACAGTAAATGACTAAGGGAAGCAGGATTNAAGAGGGTCTGTAAGGTGCTGAGAAGACAAAGGGAACATGGGAATGACAAAATCCAGTTGAAGCAAAGTCTCGTATAGAATAAAATGTGGCCAGCAAAAGTAAAAGGCTAAGAATCTAGGGTTGAAGATGAGTTTTCCAAAAGGAAAATCATTTTTAAAAGGAAAAGCTGTTTTTTTGCAGAGAAAATACACCAAAAATTTCTCCGTTTACTTTTGACAGAGAGGGCAATGTGAGGCATATTAACAAACTACATGAGTGTTAGCTATAACACAGAGCATAAGAAACACACAAGCATATATACGTATATGTATGTATGTGTGTGTATGTCTACATATCTAACTAAATAGATTCTGTTAGTCATAATTTATGTCAGTTATATGGAAAATTATTTGCCAATAATGTGAAATTTTATTGTGAAAGTATTTTCTGAATGGTGTTTAAAGTGTCTACAAGAGAATTTCCTAAAGAAANGACAGTGAATTTAAGGACATAATTAATTATGAATTAATTAAAAATGAATTAATTTTCCAATGTGGCTTCTGTCTTTCACTATAAACACCCATGTTCTACTCATTTTCTTTTGTTAACAAGTTTTATTTAGTGTCTGTTCTCCTTCACTACTATACAATGAACAATGTTTGTGGGAGGTATAAGTAATAATTTTATATATATAAACACCACATATGGATGCATATTTATGTGTACTTAGATTGAAGAGTGAGCTAAACCAGGTGTTAATAAATTAAGTAATTTAAATGCTATATTAGTTTATCATATTATTTATTAGTATGTAGTATATAATTAAGTGTGGATAACAGTAACTAAAAAAAAATCACCCATTGAGTATCTACTGTCTTGTCACACACAAGATAAGGACTTCACATGTTAGTTTTAGGAATCCTCTTAGCCACAGTATGAACAAAGTTAAGACTCTCAGAGTTTCGCTCACTTACCCAAAGCATTAAATATCAAGATCAAGGTAAGAACTGGGATGTCCAGCATAGAGGATAGGGTTGGTATAGTATTACACACACACACACACACACATACACACACACAGAGAGAGAGATACAAACACACACAAAAATTATATATATTATTTGCTTGTCTGTGTCTACAATGAGTGAAAGAACAATTGATTCTTATTTCTTATATACAACATTTTGATAGATTTTTTTAACTCGTATCTTATTATTATTTTGCTCACTAGTTATTTTTTAATGATGCTCAGCCTTAGACAAGTTCCTTCTTGTCTAGTGCTAGTGTCCTGTTGAAATTTCAAACGGATCTCTGTGGTAATAAAACCACAACAGCTTTTACTTCAAAACCCGGACATAACTGCTCCTCCTATCTTCCCACACTATGGGATGTATAACACATTTGTGGGTGAGCCAATCAGGAAAATAATACTATGCAATAAATAAATAATAAAATAATATTATGCAATTGCATAATTATGACAATCAGGGGAAGCCTGAATGAGTTCCTGTACCCTGCCTGGCAACATAGCAAAAAGAAATCCCTAAACTGAAGTATAACATGGTTTCATAATACAGCACTGGACTATGATGCTGGACACTAAGGACTTATTTATGACTGTCACTAAATATGACCCTGTTATGTCCATCAAGTTTCTTAAGCTTTCCTTAGTCTGTTTTCTCAAATATATAGAAGGAAGTTAATCTATCCTCAGAATTTCAAATACTTAATAAATTTGCTGGCTAAAGCTCTATTTAAGAGGACCCTAAGAATAGGACTCATCATACACTATTTGGTTCTGTAGAGAAAACAAAGGGGGCACTTTCTGCTGATTTACATGTAAAATAAATTTTCAGAAAGTGGATGAGCTGAAGTCAGAAGGGAAGAGAAAAGATCAGACACAGACTTTTATTATTTTTNCTGATATTATGATATTTAATGCTTGATTGAACTAAATTAAATATCTAAGTTCAAAAGGATTTTTGTTTGCCAAAGAGGAACTATAGTGAAACTATCATACTAATTGCCATAGGACTTAATGCTCCAGCTCAGATGTTTTGGTTTCAAACCTCTTGTGATTTACTGTCTCGAAAAATGTGTGAACAATACCAGTTTGACTCTACCTAACAAACAAAAATGAAGCCACAACCTTAGATTGTCATGTTCGACAAGTTAATGTATAGGGTGTTCTAGTGTTGCCTTTTGCAAAGGCTCTGGCATGCAAACATCAGCCTGAGTGTGTTTAAACAGCCTGTGTTTGAATCCATTCCAGACTTTCCATTTACAGCAATTTAAGACTATTTGTATTCAGGAAACAAAANAACAAGGGACAGCTGTTTCTCTGTTTTGCTCTTACTTCTAAGTTATTTGAAAACATTCAGAGAGGCTAAAAATATAAAGGAGTATCCTTTTGGTAATTTAGGATATAAGTGAGTCAGGTAAAATCATAGGAACTAATATAAAATCAAGTTTCCTTCTAACCTAAATTTCTGTCATCAAGTTGCTTTTATTGTAACAGACAGTCTTGTGATAAGTTATTAAGGAGTGATATGTATTTGAACTTAACACTTAGGAAGCAGCTNATGCTATGGTAGACCCTTGCCATGGATGGTCTTAAGTGCATCTGGCCTCATGCTGCCCCTTTAGCTTTCCATCAGTTGATGATTTAGCATACATGAGGGCATTGCTGAGCAGTCACTAGCCATACTTAATAGCATCAGAGAATTGTGGTTTAAAGATTCATTGGTTCATCTCCTGATTTGAGAAAGGGAATTCAGGCTAACAAGGTTACTGCTACCTTGTCTCCATAGCAGCAGGCAGCACTCTACTGTCCAAGTTAAGCTGTCTTACACCATTCAGCCGGACAAGGAAGGAAAAGACGATGGACGAGGGCCTAATGTGTGTCTTTCCTGAATCTACTTACACAGTATTTTGCAATACTCATGCCAGAAGAATTCAAGTCTCCAGTGCTGGCAGGCTGCCAGGCAGCTAGAAATGTTCACAGATGATTGGTGCTTATTGGAAATCTACCTTTCAGAACTCCGTATATAAACAAATGAGCTTGGAACCAAGCTCTGAATTGCTACTGTGAAAATGTGACANTGTTATAGCTACTTGAAACACACACATACACACATAAATTCAATGACTAAATTTGCCTGAAAGAAGACATTTGATAAAAAATATATCTCATCAACAGATTGTTTTGTGTGTTTTCTAGGATGTGTGGGAATTTCTGTTTTTCCTCTGATCCAATATGAATACTAACAAAAGAACAATATCATGGAAGGAAAGCTTTTGTTTTTCTTTAAACTCAAGGAAATGAGTGTGAGCATTCTTAGGAATATGTTTCATTAAGGGATGGGAAGCCCATATGCATGTGATTATTTTTAGGTAAGTAAATTACCTCCCGAAAGAGCCAGATGGCTCCAGAAACACATCTGCAGCTTTGGGTTTCTTTTTCCCACTACTCACACTGATAATGACAGGGTTATGAAGACACAGTCACAAGCAAGCTCTGAAATAGACACTGGTTTGTTTGGAAATGTCGGGGGGTGGGGGACGGGGATCTAAATATTGTTTTAGCTCTTACTAAAAGGGGGTGGACTTCCATTATAGTTCAATCAACTGACAAATGTTCTTTCATGATCACTAGACACAAGAGTGAAGATCCTATTGAGACTATAGACACACTGTGAGAAGCAGGAAGAGAGATGNGCATAATAAATATTAACTACAGAATAAAAGCATTTTTGAGCTTCTGTTTATTTATTCTGAGAGAAGAATTATGACCCCTTTCATCACATTTGGTTCTAAAAGGAGGGCCCTTATTAGAGTAAAGCAACAAACACATTATGCAACATTATTCAGAGTATATCCATGTGTTTAACCTTCTGGCCTCACATCCATCTTCCCTTTCCCTATTCGATGACATAAGAACTGGACCTGTAGACATATCTCCTTTATCAGTGGGAATAGTGTCCAGTCTTATTAGCAGAGGGTGTTGGGGTACCTAGATGGGGTGAAGGCATTCATATTTTTGTTCTGATGTGGCTTAAAGTCTTGGTACTAGTGTCTTGAGTGCTATTGAANTAGAACACCTTTTAGTACTTGCTTCTTACGGAATTTCCCAGCACTCCTTGTGAGACATTTCCTGACAAGTTTTAGTGGTCCAAAAGTGAAAAGCCTATTCCATCATTTCAGTGATCTCTGCCATCCAGTGCCTCAACTCTCCTCCAACACAGTATAAAACTCAACATTGAGACACAAGACAGGAAGTAGTTACTGTGCTCTTCCTAATATATTTCTTTACTGTTTCATTTCTGCTGCTCCCTGTGTGGCTAATTCTGAACTATTTGGACTTTTCCTTATCTCTCCTTGTATCTTTCATTGCATAAGTCTCCATGCTAAAGTGGCTGGAGTAGCTTCTCTCTCCTGAATGGACTTTGACTAATAAACTTAGTAAAAATATTTGGGTTACAAAGAATAGTGAGTTTAATTATTTGGAAAATAATGAAGGCATGTGAAACAGGAAGGCATAATGGAGAAGAAATGGGTATGCCTCAACTCTCAGGTCTTCATGACTATTTACATTCTTTCTCTTTGGTAATAGTATNACAATTAGACATGTACATCTGTCTGTATGTATCTCCCTGGCATTTGTTATTACATGTAGCATATGAGCCCACTCTCACAAATAGACATGTGTAGAAGTGGAATGCCATTTCCTTCCTGCTACTTGAGATCACATATGTCTCCATTATTTTCTCCCTCTTCTCTACCTAGAACCTACATTTAGAGTGACACTGCNTCGTCATACTTATGGTGATATTGTCCTGAATGATGGTGCAACAAAACCTTGGAAAAAATCTGGCCCTGAGTGATTGTTACGAGGAGAGTTGTCACGCAAACCTGAGCCACACACCCTCATAACTGTTATGAAAACATATCTGCACATAAGCCACTAGAGCTTAAAGTATTTTCGCTAGATGAGCTTAGGTTATCAAAGTTAAGGCAACTGTTAATCATGGAAAGTCACTGACATTCTTACATGTCTCCAGTTAACCAAGATTTCTGTGAGCAGTGCNGTTTGGTACNAAAAATCTGCCTGGGGCAGNAATGAAGAAAGGATAGATATACAGACACACAGACACACATACGGAGTGAGGATTGCATACTCNGAAAGAAGCAGTATCAACTTCNCAACAACCTGAATGCTCAATGCCTTAATTATACAGCAGAGGGAAAGGTTAGCTAGTCTCAGTAGGAGGAATCTATAGCCANGTAGTCTCAAGTTGTAACCATCCTGAAGAAGGTAGCTGNAGTTATAGCTTTTGCATGCACTCCCAACATTTGCTCCTGGACCAGAGGAACACTGACATCACTCTGAGCCTCACCTATGTAGGGAAGGTGTTGTCATCTCCATGGTCCTGAATCAGTAGGTCTTTGATCTGGCAGTGTTCATGCCAAACTGTACACANTCACTCAGGACATAGCTACTCTTTACACATTCACTCAAGTCAGCCTCGGCTCCTCAAACTACAAGTTATAATCTAGTGTTGAAGTTTTAAGCATGTTAATGTATTTGCTCACCATTTCCATATTCAAATATTTATCCAATCATACAATTTTGATTTCTAGTCTCCAGATTATTATTTGTATTTCTCTGCTCTTTTAAAAGCTTGGAGTTTTTGTTTTGTTTTTCTTCCACTCTTTTTAAGACAGAGTCTTCACTCTGTCTTCTACACTGGCCTTGAACTTGTAACCCCCTTGCTTCAGTTTGTTTCCTTGGTTATAAACATGTATTACCATGAAGAACCTGAATCATTTAAAACTAATTTTTCTCTTTCCTAATTCTTCCAGAACAAGCTCATCTCGTTCAGAACTCTTTTCTTAACTATCCTTATTTGAAATATTCTGTACCTTTTTTATTATGAGTGCAATATTTTCCGAACAAGTTGCAAGACCAAATACCATGATTTAAGTTCATTCCCTCTGTCTTACCNACCTAGAGATGCATTTGTTTTATAATTTTAAATATCTTGAACTTAGAATCTTATNAAGTAGATTATAAACTAATCCCCTAACCAAAGAAAACCTTAAAAGGTTTGCAGATTCCCATGATTTTTTTTTTCCCATGAAAGGAAACCACGTTCATCTCTGATCAATGGCTGATGTACTTCATGGGTCCATAAATCAAAAAGACGTTAGGACCATAGCTCAGTGGTAGGGCACTTTGTAGCATATAGGAAGTATTGAGTTCAATCCCTCGCACTGAAAATAAATAAATAAATAATAAATAAATGTCTGAATGTTGCCAAACTAGAAAAAAAAATCAGTATTAGGAAGCTGTCAATCTCCCCNAATGGGAGAATTCATGCCATTATTTGTGAATGCTAAAGTGTCTCACACATGTTTATTTTTCTCTAAGCTTGTGTTCTAAGTAATAATAGCACTGATACCTTGGTGGAAAATGCAGGAAAAAACAAGGAAACAACAACAACAACAAAAAAGAGTCAGAGCAAGTGTCAACAGCAACAGTACATGAAATAAAATGCGGAGTACTACAAATTCTCTTAGTTTTAGATAAAAATGAAAGTTCATGAGTGTTTTAACTTACTTCAGTTTATGGTTACAGTCCATTATCAGGGAAGCCAGGGCAGCAGGAGCTCAAAGCTGGAACCCAGAAGCAAGAAGGCAGAGACCACTAAGGAACACTGCTTACCTGGCTTACCTGGCTTGCTCAGGTTTGTTTTCTTTCTTTCTTTCTTTCTTTCTTTCTTTCTTTCTTTCTTTCTTTCTTTCTTTCTTTCTTTCTTTCTTTCTTTCTTTCTTTCTATCTTGCTTTCTTCTTTCTTGCTTTCTTTCTTGCTTGCTTTCATTTTTTTAAAATAGAGCCCAGGCCTAATTGCCTAGGAGTGGTACCACCCACAGTGGGCTGGGTCCTCTCATATCAGTCAGCCATCAAGAAAATGCTCTACATATATACCCTTAGGCCAATCTGATGGAGGCAATTCCTCAATAAAATTTTCTCTTTCTGGGTATGCATAGGCTTGCATCAAGTTGGCAAAAACTGTCATGCCACCTGTCTTAGTTAGGGTTTCTATTACTGCAACAAAATGCCATGACCAAAAGTAAATTGTGGAGGNAAGGGTTTATTTGGCATGCCCTTTCACACTGCTGTTCATTATGAAAGGAAGTTGGGATAGGAACTGAAACAGGGCAGGATCCTGGAGGCAGGAACTGATGCAGAGGCCGTGGAGGGGTGGTGCTGCTTACTGGCTTGCNTTCTTACATGTGGGAGACCAGCTCCCATATTTATTTACCCCAGGGACTCTTGAGGAGTGAGGGATAAGAGATTTAGATAGAAATAAATAGGGGAGAGAAACAGATAGAAAACACAGGATAGCCTTGGGAGGGTCTGGATCCTTATACACAAGCCCTGACTGTTTCTGCCAAAGGGCCTTTAAAGGAATGCCAAGGGGTGGAGCTAAAGACCTCCCCCCAGCACAGCCAAGTGCAGACCATCTCAGACACCTGGTACTCGGGCCTGTGGTCCAATCATCCTCTTTATGCAGACCTGCTGGGTAAAGCCACTAAGAAACCTAAGTGGGCTCCAACACTTACAGAACCCAGGACCACCAGCCTGGGGATGGCAACACCCACACTGGGCTGGCCCCTCCCTCATTGATCATCAATTGAGAAAACACCTTAAAGCAGGATCTAATGGAAGCATTTCCTCAACTGAGGCTCCTTTCTCTTTGATGACTCTAGCTTGTGTCAAGTTGACACACAGAAACAGCCAGTAAAACTGACCCCTTGTCAACTTGACACACAAACGCACACTATTAAGTGACAACTCTTCCTTTCTTACTCATCCCCAAGATCTCACATTAAAATCATAATTTTAAAGGCCCACAGTCTTTACAAATTCAAACATATTAAAATTTCAGTCTCTTTAAAATATCCATTCTCTTTTAAAAGTTAAAGTCTTTCATCCGTGGGCTCCTTTAAAAATCAAAATTAAATTAAATACCTTCTTCAAGAGAGAAGAACCAGGGCACCATCACAATCTAAACCAAGCAAAAATAAACTCTAAAGTATAAATAACTCAATGTCCAATTATCTGCGATTCACTCACCATCTTTTAGACTCCTCCAAAGGGCTTGCGTCACTTCTCTGGCTCTGCCCTCTGCAGCACACACAACTTTTCTTCTAGACTCCAGCTGGCTCCACTCCACTGCTTCTGCTGGTCTTGGTGNTCATCCCATGGTACTGGCATCTCAAAACTGCTAGAGTTCCTTGCTGCAACTGGGCTGCACTTGCATCAGTAGCCTCTTATAGGCTCTCTTCACTGTCCCAAGCCTCAATATCTTTGCATGAGCCCTTCAGTCTTGGGCCTTCAACTGCCACTGAGGCTGCACCTTCACCAATGGCCTCTCCTGGCATCTAATGGTACCAAGCCTCAGCTGCTCTCCATGACCCCTTCATGCCTTCAAAACCAATACCAGCTGGGTGACACTTACACATTACCAAGCTCAGCTGCCAGAATAGGGTACAACCTTGACTACCTCTGGAACACAGCTTCTCTGTGTTCAGGAAGCACTTCTGAGATTTCACCTCAGTGATGCTGGTCTCTTCTCAATCACCATTCATTTCTTAGCTCCAGCTAACCAACATCAATTGTCCCAGTAACAGAAAGGTTTCACTTTAGTAGTTCTGGTCTCTTGTTAATCACAGCTGATTCTGCAGCCCCAGCTAACCAGAACCACAGAATCTTAATTCAAAATAACAACTGGCTCTGCTACAGTCTTTAANCTTCCCTCTGAAACTTCACAAGCCAGGCCTCCATCCTCTGCACTGTTCTCAACACTCCTATCTTCCAAGTTCCCACAGAATATCCCACAGNGTTCTTAGCACTCAAGGGCTCTTCTAGACGAAAGATCCAAAGTCCTTCCACAGTCCTCCCCCAAACATGGTCAGGCCTGTCACAGCAATACCCCACTACACTGATACCAATTTGTCTTAGTTATGGGTTCTATTGCTGTGACAAAACACCGTGACCGAAATTGTGGAGAAAAGGGTTTATTTGGCTAACACTTCCACATTGCTGTTCTTCATCAAAGGAAGTCAGGATACAAAGTCAAACAGGGCAGGATCTTGAAGCAGGAGCTGATGCAGAGGCCATGGACGAGTGCTGCTTACTGGCTTGCTTTCTTATAGAACCTAGGACCACCAGCCCAGGGATGGCACCACCCACCATGGGCTGGCTCCTCTCCCATTGGTCATTAATTGAGAAAATGCCTTGCTGCAGGATCTCATGGAGGCATTTCCTCAACTGAAGCTCCTTCGTCTCTGATGACTTTAGCTAGTGACAAGGTGACACACAAAACTAGCCAGTACACCCCTCCTTGTCAAGTTTTTGTTTGTTTGTTTGTTTTGTTTTGTGTTTTGGCTTTCTCAAGAATTTTATTTTATTTGCAAATAGCGCTTAAACTAGTCAGTTGAGTTAATATTATGATGTGTAATGATTTTTTTTATTATTAAAAAGATTTTCCACTCCCTTTACATACCAATCTCAGATCCCCCTCTCAACCCACCCCCCCCATTCCCACCTCCTCCAAGACAAGGTCTCCCACGGAGAGCTCCGGAGCCTGGTACTCTGAGCCAAGGGAGGACAAGACCCTCTTCCCTGCGCCAAGACTGTGCCAGGTGTCCCACTACAGGCACTGTGCTCCAAAAAGTCAGCCCCTGCACCAGGGCGGAACCCGATCCCACTGCCTGGGGGCCCTCAAACACTTCAAGCCAAACAACTTTGTCATATAAATACATAACAGCAAGCCATACCCCTTTCACTTTTTCTTCATGAATTCTCATCACAATATAAAACATATTCTCTTTAAAAGTCCATTGTTTAAAAAAAATAACACTTAGAAGTCCAAGATCTATTTAAAAATCAAAATTTCCTAAATGTGGGCTCCTGCAGAATCAAAAAACAAAAAGGATAACAATAGCTTAATTTTAGTTAGAAAATGATTGCTGTATAGAGCTGATGCTTTTTATCTCTGAACAAAAGTGATAGGTAAGATTAAAACCTTTTTTTCTACTAGTTTACTGTGTATATTGGAGTAACGCAACTGTAAGAAAGGGAGTTCATTTGTCTTCTTTGAAGCTCTAATTGAATTTTTATCTGCAAAGCCAATATTTGCATTGCTGAGTTATTTAAAGGAAATATAAAATCCATAGGTTTGATGGAATGATAAAAGACACATGTTTGACAAAATCCTTAAAATGAAACTGTTGCTCTTATTCTGATTGTGTTTTCTCCCTTGGATGAAAACACAAAACAAAATAACATCAACATACAAAAACATGTTCTACTTAAGGTATGGTTTTTATTATTTGTTTTGTTTTGACCATACATAAAAGATTATATCCCACATTTTAAAAATTAGAAGAGATTACCTTATTATAATTCTTCCTTCTAATAAACAACTAGTCAATAAGATCAATTTTGGGGTTAATGCTCTGAATTTATTTTTCTAACCAACTTGCATGTGTTCTTTCTTTTAAGTCAAACTACATATTCCTACCACTGATTGATTTCTAATTGTTGTAATTTAGGAAAGATTTTTCTGTACATTATGGGAAAACTTCCCAAAGGGGGGAATTAATAAGTGGTGACCAAGTTTACACACAGTTACTAGTAAGGATAGTAGTGTGTGGTGACTATGTATAGTGATAAAGATTCACCACCACCCATCATTTGGTTAATAGTATTAATAATAATAATAATAATAATTATCAGATTTATAGACTCATGCTTCAATACACTTAAAAATCACCAACAAAAAAAAAACTGAAACCACAAACAAACTAACAAAAACTTACATTGAATGTGTATGTGTCTGTAATTTGGTCACTTATCCATGGGAATTGTTTTAAACAAACAGGCCAATCTCCTTTGCTCATTGCCTAAAATTTTCTATTTTGGGATGTTTATCCTTTGTTTTGATAAGCCCTACCACAAAGAACACAAAGTAAATATATTTCTAAGGAATTAAAAATATATGTTATATGTAGTAAATTGTCTAACATGAATTGTAAGAGAAGGAAGTAGCTTTGTTTTTGTATAAATAATGAATTTGCCTGTCAATGAAAGGCCATTTTTGTTTTGTTTTGTTTTTAATTGATTCAGATTGATAATGAATACCTTTAGAAATTAATATCAACCAAGGGAAAACTTTATAAACATTGTTACTGTAATGAATGTGCATTTTTTACATGTGGCAATGAGACTGAGGAACTGAGAATGCTCCAGGTGTTGACTTGGACAGAATGTACTTGAAATTGTGATGGTTTAAAAAAAAAATTCTGTAAATCAAAATAATGGGATCATGAGACAAAAGGATCAGCACACCTTCTCTAATAGCTGACATGTTAGCAAGGTAATAATGAACCCAGATTGAGCCTAAGTCATGCTGTCACTCATAATTTACTTGGTTGAGCTTTTTCTTTGAGAGAGAGTAGCTATGTGTTTGAAACACACACACAAAATAGAGCTATCGGGCAGAGTGGAGATTGACTTCTTTAAAACTTCTATTAAACCAAAGCTAGTATTTATCCCCACACCTCCAACATAAGCTCTGTGACACAGGTCCCAATTGCAGCTAGTACCATAGCT
>LZPO01077059.1:8750-25040 GCA_001675575.1 Neotoma lepida
GCCTCAAGTGAAAGTACCAGGCTCTGGGGACTATGCATGGGAGACCTTGTGTGGGAGGAGGTGAGTGGGTTGAGGGGCAAGGCTGGGGGTAGGAGGAGGGAGGAGGGAGGAGAGGGGATTCTGTGGTTGGTATGTAAAATAAGAAAATCTTTTAATAAAAAAAATAAAAAAAGATTTGCAATAAAAAAAAGAAAATAAGATACGCATATAGTATAAATAAAGATTGGCATTTAGTTTTAACAAGGCTGAAGTTCTTGGGTCCTCTTTATCCAAATCTTTTCTTCCATCAAATGGGATATAGATTTTTGGATAAGAAGCTACTAAATAAGAATCTGATTTTCTTTTGAAAGTTTGATGCGAAAAGATCACTTATTAAATATGTTATAATTGGAGAAAGTTTCTAATTTGTCTTCCTATCAGTTTGTGTAAGAAGAAAATCTCAACAGAATTAAAGCATTAATTATTTTCCCATTCTGCAAGTTACACAGGAGGAGAGGAATTATTAACAGGAATGATAAAGCTGTACTTGCATTTCGTAACACAAAGAGAAGCTTGCAAATGAGACGTCTCATTAGTTTGAGCAGATGGATCAAAATTAAAGGCTGAATCGCCAACTTTTAATTTCCCAGTAGCCAAGAAGAACTTGAAGTCTTGCAGAGTAGGAATGCTGAAAATCAACGGGAAAAGGTTTTCTCCATCTGTCAGCGCACATGCCTGAGTGGAACACAACTGCCTCCTACCGTTGTCAATGCTTTTAAGGTAAAGCTACACATAAAGTCTATTAAGTACATGAATGCACATGTTTAGATGACTGGGGTACTAAAACTGAGAATAGTATGGACAGAGAGTATCAGCATGGCTTCTGAACATGGGACTTCTCTATTCTAATTTACTCCAAACAGAAAAATTTAAGAAAAAAATGTCAATTGTTTAGCAGGAAAATCTCTTTGTTGCCTAAGAATCAACAATCTTTATTTTTTAGCTGACTCTATTTCAATCTTTTTAATACTGATCTGAAAAATTCTAATAATCAAATCAAAGTATAGAGAGAAACCAAGCCAGATAGAAATTCAGGATACCAGACAACCTCATAGAAAGGAAACAAATAAAGTAAAGCCAGTATTCGCTGGAGTTTTTTTTTTTCTTTTTCTTTTTCTGTCTGTTTGTTTGTTGCTACTGTTTTAAGCTAGAAAATGAAGGAGTCATGAGATAGACTTAGGAAACTTCAATTAATTATCTTGGACTAGAAAAGATTGCTTTATATATTTATTACTCCTGAATACTAACTGATAAGTTATATACAAAGGGGAAAAATAGAATTGAAATTTAGATGTTTCCTTACTAACAAAGAAAGGCATGTCCATAGAATTTGTAGCTAGCCATTCAATGATAACATGCTCATGTGAGGTTAGATCTGTCAGAGTTCCAGGAGCAAATCTTACTATCTATCTAGCTAACTGGCATTGATCCATAAGTAAACCCACAAGTCTATAATTAATTATGCTTATATGTACAATAAAATATTTAGGTAGAAAGGCTTTTAGAAAAAAAAAACACAGAGTTAGACTTTTCAGTCAGAAGTGGGTAGAATACTGTAAAGATTTAATGGTCTATCTACTTTTTAGATAAGGCCAAAATATTGAACTACACATTCTTCATTTTTCTCAGACAGATGTATACAAAATGTATTTAAAATTAACATTTGGAATTTCATACAAAGACAGTTGGTTACAGCAGAGAAACTAACTTCCACTTTAATCATGAGCGAAAAACACACTTCTGCAATTCTACTGCACTGAGGTTCTTTGCTGACCTTCTGAAAGCCCAGATATAATACTACAGCAGAGTTAAGGTATCTCTTAAGATGGTTTAATAAGGAAAAAAGAAACTTCGAGGACCGAAAGCATCCTGGAAAGAAATTCCTACATGTACAAGTCTCAGTATCAAAGACTAAAATGACAAACTAAACACTGTAATAGAACCAGTCAAGGATTGCTAACTCCAAGAAATTTCTAACTCCAGCTTCCAAAAGAAAAACCCATGGTACCTTGTTTTCCAAATACCCACAGTGCAATTGTCAGTGCTGGTGACATTCAGCATAATGCTGCCACATCTCAAGCTAAATGATCACAGATTAATTTACAAACACAAGAATAAATGCACAAATACTTCTAAAAGATGGATACAGTTATAGATTTGCTTTGGGCATTTTCCCCATAGGTATTCACATACTATAGGAAATGCAAAGAAGTAAAAAGAATGGAGCTCTTGAGTTATGTTACAAGAACTATTAGCTGTATTATGACTGGTTTAATGTGAGAATCTACAATCTTCCCAAGAGAATGTTTGCATTATGAAGGCTTTGTAATACTACCAACACTAAAGGCAAGTGTCAACTAGCAGGGAAAGTTAAACATTCCTATTTCCTGTCTTCTCCATACTACTAAGAACATGCTGTCTATGAAGGTAAGAAAATTCATCACAATCAAACTACACTTATGACAAAATTCATGAAGATGACAATACATGTCCTCACAGCCAATCTTTCTAGAAGAAAAATCTAAGATAACACTGCATGAAACATCCTAAAAACAATATTTAGATTTAAGATTTTTAGACAGAACATACATTTTTAATGTTATTATTTCTATTAATGGCTCTTTCATATTTTTGAACAATTAAAAATACAATAAATTAAAGAGATCAGGAAAAACTATAGGGAATTTAAAGCCGTGAGATACATTAAAAATATAAATATACAGACCAACAGAAGCCACTCTGTAGGGAATAAGTAGTGATTATTTTAACTCCTCTGTGTGTGTGTGTGTGTGTGTGTGTGTGTCTGTGTGTGTGTATACCGAAGGACCACAAGGTCACAGGCTGACATAAGAAAGTGGGAGGAAGCATTTTTCTAATTGAAAGTAAGTGCATGTCCAAACCAAAGCCTAAAATTATAGAGGAGAAAATATTTGCCAATCAAGAAAAAATATTCACTATTAAAACACCACTTGGTCTTATATGTCATAAAATTGAAAAAAAAAATTAAGGGGGCAAACACACATTAGGTCACAATCTTACACCAAACTACATTGTCAACATCATTTAGAAGAAATCTCATTAGTTTTTAAGCTTCTGGATCTTTTAAGCTCTCCGGTCTGTTGTACCACAAAATGCTTCTATTTACTTGGAGAACACAGAGTCCTTCCTGTATAGCAAGAAGACAAAATGTGGAATTTGTTCTGACTCCATTTTATGGAATGAACTAAGTAAAAATTTCAGCAGAGAAGCAGTAACTAAATAACCAGAAACTTAATAAAACTTAATAAAAAAAAGTAAGCACCATTTTTAATGATAGAAAGCTGAAAACATTTACAACACTTAGCAATGGAGGAATTATAATTAATATCTGTGACAACTATCTTCACAGTCAAACTGACTGGATTTAGAATCACCTGGATGCACACATCTAGCTGCAGAGATCTTTACACTGGGGTGGGACCATCCATCCCAAATGTAGGAGGAACCATTCCAATGAGTTAAGGTTCTCTGAATAAAAGGGGAGAAAGGAGAAAGCCAGAAAGCCCCCTTTCTCTGTTTCCTGGTTGATAACATGAATGAACCACAGCCATACATTTGATGACATGGACTGTATTCCTTTGAGCTATGAGCTACAATAAATTGTGGCTCACAATAAATCCTTAAGTTGCACTTCATTCTCATGAAGCTATGAGATAGGTAACTCACATAATAAAAAACAATGTAGAATGTTATCAGCAGAAACTCCTGTATTTCAGTCATGGTGCTACCCTTAACTAGCTATCTGACCTTGGGAAGCTGCTTAACATGTCCGAGGCCCATTGTTCCCTGTATCCAAAGCAAGTATCTAGGCACATGTCAGATTAAAAGTCTAGGCACATGTCAGATTAAAAGTCTAGGCACATGTCAGATTAGAAGTCCAAACAGATGCACACAGCATCTGAAAACTGGAGCTGAAGCATTCTTTTTCTCTTCTTGCCGACAGTGAAGCTGTGAAGCCTATGTAGACACATTTAAAATCCTTATTATTCATTAAGGAAAAGAGTGAATATAAAACCACACAAGCATTATAATTATAATTTACTAATTGATTATAGCTAATAATCAAAATTGAAACTTTTCAAGTATGAAGGGATAAACGACTAGTAGAAGCTGGAGGGATGACTTGTGATTAAAGTGCTTGTTTGGTAAACGGGAGGACCAGAGCTCAGATACCTAGAACCCATAAAAACTGAGTAAGTGTTGTAGTCCTCCTGTAATTCTCGCCTCAGAAGGATGAAACGGGATCCACTCAGCAAGCTTGCTATGGAGTACCGCCTCATAAGTGAGCTCTGGGTGATTAAGAGACCCTGCCTCAAAGACTAAGGAGAGATGGAGAAAAATTTTCAACATCAACTTTGGAACTCTTCACATATGTGCACACTCATGCATATGCACCTGCCTGTACACACATACACACATGTATACACATATTCTGTCACACACATACATATGAAAAGAAAAATACCTGTGAGAAATATATACATGTGGACACACATTAACACATGTACACATACTCTCACATACATATGAAAAGAAAAAATACTGTTGAAAATATATACAAATTATCACTGTATTAGGATGGTAAAATAGTAAAAAACTTATGTAAAAATTGTAAAAAGAAACTATGAAATCAACATCACTTCATTTTTATAATGAAGAAATACAAAAAATATGTACATTTTAAAAATAAAATTCAAGGAACTCATAATAAAAGTCTTAATGCTAATCATGCAAAAACAAGAATTGTGAGTATACAACCTAAACCTGCTTCTGAAGGCCAGCTGCCTACAGTGTCATAGCTGTTCCACTCTACTTCTTATTTGGAGCAGCACAGATCTGGCTACAATCTCCAATTTGAAAGTTTGTTCGCTGGCTCTCGAACAGCAACTTCACTTACACAATCATCACAGAGCATTTTCAGCTAGACATAAGTACAGAAGGTCAATTTCAATTTCACACATTCATGAAGAACTGGCAGTCATCGTTGTCATGACATGAACACCAAAGATGGATAGGTAATCCTTGTGTCTAGCTTCTCCCTTCACAGTGTGAGCCTCAATTCCTAGGTTCCTGTGTCTTAGAATCATCAGCACCTGTGACCTGATGGCTTCCCTGGGTATCCCAGCCAAGGTTCTAACTTCTAATTAGGCACCATAATTATTATAGTTCATGTGAATTAACTAGAATATAAGCCTGCCCTCAGGAACTTTTTGCTTTGAGAAGTAAAGCAGTGAGTGAATTTACAGTGAAAAAAGGAGTTGGTAGTAAAATCTCATCTGTACTGACTATACATCTCCAACCCATATCTGTACTTTATGAAACATGATTTTTAAGGAGACACATTGGCCTCTAAATAATGTGTGAGAACTATGCAAAAAAAATTTCCCACAATCCTCCAAAGTACATTTATTTGAAATTTTATCCAACCATATAAGAGACAAGGGTTACTTTTCCTAACATGAGACTATATTTTATTTTTCAAAGAAATATTTTGAATATTGAATATGATCATATTGTAAATTAGCATTAATAAATATGTCTGAAGAATCATAAATAGCATGATGATGGCCATAATCTTGGAAAAACGAATGGCTCATAGCCAGTGGCCTTAAAATGGCTGTAGTACTAGCAATAAAAGTACTCCTTAGATCACTTGGAAATTACAACTGTGAATGTTTTATGTGCATATTTATATATGGGCATATGCATTTATCCATCACACTAAAAAATAATGTGCAAACATTGTACTCTTCGAACCCCATAAAATGATCTGTTCCAATGAGAACCACTCCTGCATTCCATAATAATTCAGCAAATGCAATCAGCCGCATTGCATAATGATCTGTGAATTCCTTATCCAAGGATTCTGAATCATAGTATTAACAAATTGCTTATAAGAGATGTAACAATTGCAACCCCATCTGTAAAAAAAATCCTTTAGTCTGCAGTGAATTCATACAACCTTTCCACCTCAGCCTTACTCTTTAAAACAACAGAGTAGAACAATTATTTACAGTTTATCATGTAATATATATTATAATAAATCTAGAGAAAATTTAAGTGTGTGAGAAGGTGTCCATAAATGATATGCAAATAACCATACTATTTTAAATGAAAGTCTTGAAAACCTCTTGATTCCAGTATTTTTTATGGTGGGGGTCTAGAACCAGGCCTCCAAGGATGTCAAGGAGTGACTCTATCAATTATCTAGCCAGTAAGTACTATCTATGGTAGACAAGGAAATATTACTTGAATTTCTTTAATTCTAGGGTAACGGAATGCTCTAGTTTTATATCTGTTCCTCTGATAAAAGACTATAAACAAAAGCAACTTGGGGAAGGAATGGTTTATCTGGAAGGCTTTGGCTTCCAGGTGACAGTCCATCACTGAGGAAAGTTAGAGCAGGAATTAAGACAGAAACCATACTGGAAGACTGCTCACTCTCTGGCTTGCTGATTAGCTCATGTTTATTGTATATTTCATATTAATATATTTACAATTTTACTTCTATTATTTAAAAACATCTTTAAGCCTTTTTATTTAAAACAGAATCTACCATCTATTGATGAAGGTTCTTTTGTGATCCCCCTGCAAGCCCAATGGCTTCCTGAGACAGGGAATCTGCCATTGGACCAAGAGGTGAGTGACACTTCTTCTATCCAGAGAGTCCTGCCTCTAGGATCTAGGCCCTGGGACACAACCAGTCCCCTGGAATCGCAACCCATCTCTGCCCTAGTTGCTGGCCAGCAGGAAAGACTCCTGCAGGCAGGCTCCCCCACCAAAAACTCATATCTGACCTTGCAATCTACAAGACTCACTCCCTACCCGAAACCTACCCATCCCTCTGCAAACCCAGTGGCTTCCTGAGACAGAGAATCCACCAGCTCTCATTGCATCAAAAGATGAATGACTCTTCTCCCACCCAGAGTTTTGCCTCTAGGACCTAGGCCCTGGGATACAAACAGTCCAGGGGAACCCCTGGCCATTTCTGCCCCAGTTGCCAGCCAGAATGAAAGACTCCTGCAGGCAGGCTCCCCCACCAAAACCCCCCATCAGACCCTGTAATCTACAAGACTCATGCACAACCCCCTGTCTCTTATACACATCTAGATGTGTATAAGAGACAGACCCATACCCTCCCCCAATACCCATCCCACTGCAACCCCAGAGGCTTCCTGAAACACAGAATCTGCCAGCTCTCAATGGACCAAGAGGCTTCCTGAGCTCCCTGAGATAAAGAATCCGCCAGTTCCAATTAGAGCAACAGCTAAGAGTAGACCCAGAGTGGCCCCCTGAGACACAGACACAGCCAAGTGGAGAATGAAGCAATAGCAGCTCGATCAGACACAGGGACCTCTTGCACTTATTGGAAGAAGAGACAGGTAGATGCTAGAGCAAAAATACATAAAACAAAAGAAAGAGCAATATGACATCACCACAACCTAGTCCTACTACAACAGTAAGACCTGANTATCACAACGTAGAAGAAGCAGAAGAAAGTGATCTTAAAAATAACTTCATGAAGATGCCAGAGGCCTTTAAAGAGTAAAAAAAAAAATTCCCTTGAAAAAATTGAGGAAGAGACAAACAAAAAATTGGAAGAAATCAATAAATCCATTAAAGAAATCCAAGAAAACCATGAAAAAGCAATTAAATATGTGAAGAAAATAATTCAAGACCTGAAAAGTGAAATAAAAACAATGAAGAAGACACAAACCAAGGGATTGCTGGAAATAGAAAATCTGAGTAAANGAACAGGAACAACAAATGCAAGCATAACCAACAGAATACAAGAGATGAAAGAGAGAATCTCTGGTGTAGAGGATACAATAGAGGAAATAGATTCGTCAGTCAAAGNAAACACCAGAGCCAAAAAAGTCATAATACAAAATGTTCAGGAAATCTGAGATACCATAAAAGGCCAAACCTAAGAATAATAGGGACAGAAAAGGAGAAGAATACCAACTCAAAAGCACAGAAAATATTTTCAACAGAATCATGGAAGAAAACTTTCCCAACTTAAAGAAGGAAATACCTATGAAGATACAAGACACTTATAGAACATCAAATAGACTAGACCTCCCAAAAAAGTCCCCCCAACACATAACAATTAAACCAATAAACATACAGAATAAAGAAAGAATATTAAGAGCAGCAAAGGAAAAAGGCCAAGTGACTTCTAAAGGCAGACCCATCAGAATAACACCTGACTTCTCAATGAAGACTTTGAAAGCCAGAAGATCCTGGATAGATGTAATGCAGACACTAAGAGACCATGGATGCCAACCTAGACTAATATACCCAGCAAAACTTTCAATCACCATAGACAGAGAGAACAAGATATTTCGAGGCAAAATCAGATTTAAACAATACCTATGCACAAATCTAGCCCTACAGAAAGCACTAGAAGGAAAATTCCAACCTAAGTAACTCAGATACACACACGAAAACAGACAATAGATAACCCCACAGTAGCAAATCCCAAAGAAGGGAAATACACACACACTACCACCAAAAGATAACAGGAATTAACATTCACTGGTCATTAATATCTTTTAATATCAATGTACTCAATTCACCTATAAAAAGACACAGGCTAACAGAATGGATATGAAATCAGGATCTATCCTTCCCCTGCATACAAGAAACACACCTAAATTGCAAAGACAGGCATTACCTCAGAGTAAAAGGCTAGGAAAAGACTTTCCAATCAAATGAACTTAAGAAGCAAGCTGGTGTAGCTATCCTAATAGCTAGCTAACAAAACAGACTTCAAACTAAAAGCAATCAAAAGAGATCAGGAAGAAATTTACATACTCATCACAGGAAAGATCCACCAAGATGAAGTCTCAATTCTGAAATCTATGCCCCAAATACAAGGGCACACACATTACTAAAGCTTAAATCACACCTCATACTCCACACATTAACAGTGGGACACTTCAACACCCCACTCTAACCAATGGACAGATCGGCCAGACTGAAACTTAACNGGGAAATAAGGGACTTAACAGATGTTATGACTCAAATGGACTTAATAGATATATGCAGAAGATTCCACCCTAACAAAAAAAGAACATAACTTCTTCTCAGCACCCCTAGGAACCATCTCTAAAATCGACCACATACTTGGTCACGAAAAAAATTGGAATAACCTCCTGTATTTTATAGGACTACCGTGGCTTAAAGTTAGATTTCAACAACAACAAAAATTACAGAAAGCCTACAATCTCAGGGAAACAATAATGTTCAACTGAATCACCAATGGGTCAAGAAGAATAAAGAAAGAAATTAAAGACTTCCTAGAATTCAATGAAAATGAATGTACTATATACCCAAACTTATGGGACACTATGAAAGCAGTGCTAAGAGGAAATTCACAGCACTAAATGCCAACATAAGGAAGATGGAGAAATCTCACACTAGTGACTTAACAGCACACCTAAAAGCTCTAGAACAAAGAGAAGCAAACTCACTCAGGAGGAATAGATGCCAGAAAATAATCAAATTGAGAGCTGAAATCAATAAAATAGAAATAAAGAGAACAATACAAAGAATCAATGAAACAAAGACTTGATTCATTGAGAAAATCAACNAGATAGATGAGCCCTTACCCAAACTAACCAAAAGGCAGAGAGAGTGCATCCAAATTAACAAAATCAAAAATGAAAGGGGAGACATAACAACTGACGATGAGGAAATCCAGAGAATCATCAGGATATACTTCAAAAACCTGGATTTTTTGTCATATTCCACAAAATTGGAAAATCTGAAAGAAATGGACAATTTTCTCGATAGATATCACATAAAAAAGTTAAATCAAGACCAGATAAACTATTTAAATAAACCAATAACCCCTAAGGAAATAGAAACAGTCATTAAAAGTCTCCCAACCAAAAAAAGCCCAGGACCAGATGGTTTCAACATAGAATTCTACCAGATTTTCAAAGAAGAGATAATACTAATACTATTCAAATTGTTTCACACAATAGAAACAGAAGGAACATTATCAAACTCCTTCTTTGAGACTACATTTACTCTGATATTCAAACCACACAAAGATGCAACAAAGAAAGAGAATTACAGACCATTCTCCCTCATGGACATTGATGCAAAAATACTCAATAAAATANTAGCAAACCGAATCCAAGAACACATATAAAAATTATCCACCATGTTCAATTAGGCTTCATCCCTAATCAAGATGCAAGAATGGTTCAACATATGAAAAATCCGTCAATATAATACACCATATAAACAAATTGAAAGAAAAAAAAACATGATCATTTCATTAGATGCTAAAAAGGCCTTTGACAAATTCAAGCACCCCTTCATGATAAAGTTCTTGGAGAGATCAGGAATACAAGGAATATACCTAAACATAATAAAGGCAATTTACAGCAAGCCAACAGCCAACATCAAATGAAATGGAGAGAAACTCAAAGCGCTTCCACTAAAATGAGGAAAAAGTCAAGGCTGTCCACTCTCCCCATATTTATTCAATATAGTACTTGAAGTTCTAGCTAGAGCAAGAAGACAACAAAAAGTGATCAAGGCAATACAAATTGGAAAGGAACAAGTCAAACTTTCACTATTTGCAGATGATATGATAGTATACATAAGTGACCCCAAAACTCCTACAGCTGATAAACACCTTCAGTAATGTGGCAGGATACAAGATTAATTCAAAAAAACCTGTAGCCCTCCTATATACAAATGATAAGCGGGCTGAGGATGAAATCAGAGAAACATGACCTTTTACAATAGCCATAAATAATATACAATACCTTGGAGTAACTCTGTCTAAGCAAGTGAAAGACTTATATGACAAGAATTTTAAGTCTCTGAAGAAAGAAATTGAAGAAAATATCAGAAAATGGAAAGATCTCCCATGCTCGTGGATAGGTAGGATCAACATAGTAAAAATGGCAATCTTAAAAAAAGCAATCTTCAGATTCAATGCAATCCTCATCAAAATCCCAACACAATTTTCCACAAACCTCGAAAGAACAATACTCAACTTCATTTGGGAAAACAAAAAACCCAGGATAGGTAAAACAATCCTATACAATAAAGCCACCTCTGGAAGCATCACCATCCCTGACCTCAAGCTCTACTATAGAGCTATAATAATAAAAACAGCTTGGTACTGGCATAAAAACCAACATGTGGACCAATCGAATTGAACACCCTGACATTAACCCAAACACCTATGAACACCTGATTTTTGACAAAGAAGCCAAAGCTGTACAATGGAAAAAAGAAAGCATCTTCAACAAATGGTGCTGGCATAACTGGATGTCAACATGGGAGAAATTGCAAATAGATCCATATCTGTCACCATGCACAAAACTCAAATCCAAGTGGATCAAAGACCTCAAAATAAAACCAGTTACACTGAACCTGACAGAAGAGAAAGTAGGAAGTAGTCTTGAACACATTGGCACAGGAAACTACTTCCTAAATGTAACACCAGTAGTACAGACACTGGGAGCAACAATTAATAAATGGGACCTCCTAAAACTGAGAAGTTTCTGTAAGGCAAAGGACACAGTAAATAAGACAAAAAGACAGCCTACAGAATGGAAAAAGATCGTCACTAACCCCACACCTGACAGAGTAAAAGGATTCTTCTGTACACAAAAGTATGTTTTCTTTTTGCAACAGATCAAGACTACTGGAGACAAACCACAACCAATCAAAATGCTGAGTTGTGGAGCCCAATTGAAGATACACCTATAAAACACTGCAGCACCTAAAGCTTAGGGAATATGACAGAAGAGGGGGCAGAAAGACTGTAAAAGCTTACCCAAATAACAAGAACAAAAATTAGATAACAGTTAATTTTTATATAGTGTCATTCCACGTTTTCTTTAAAGAATTTTGGGACAATTGGTACCATAATAAAAACAAAACTGATTAACTGATTAATAGCTGTGGAGCCTACATGGGACTGGGCATATGGAGATAGTTGTGTAGCTTGATCTGCTTATGGGGCCATCTGGCAGTAGGATCAGAGTCCATCCCTGGTGCATGAGCAAGCTTTTTGGAGCCCACTACCTATGATGGAACACCTCACACAGTCTTGAGGCAAGGGGATGGGCTTGGACTTGCCTCTACTAAATATACCTCCCCATGGGAGGCCTTATCTTCTTGTAGGATGGAATGGCGGGTGGGTTGGGAGGGGGAGGCCGGAGGGGCAGGAGGAGGGAAAAGGGGGACTGTCTCTTATACACATCTAGATGTGTATAAGAGACAGGTGAAGAGGGGGATCTTTGATTGGTATGTAAAATGAATAAAAAAATTTTCTTAATTAAAAAAAAAGCCCACATGTAAAATTTTACTGATGAACAACTCTACAATAGATGCAGACACAGAACAGCCAATACACCAAATGACAAGGGCACAACCAATATACTAATTTTTTGAACAGGACTTCATTTATATCTGTCAACTATATATAACAGTATATACCTCAGAAGATGTTGAGAGAATTTAATAAATTTAAGACAATATTATCATTTTCAGGTATTAATTAAGAGCTAGAAAAAGTATTAATTTAAAATAATCAGGGATTCTTGAGTTTCCAATTAAAAGTATTTCTGGTCAAATTAAAATTTTATAGTTAAAAATAGAGAACTGAGGATGCAGTTCNGTTGGTGGAGTGGTTTGTTTAAATATTCATTTTCCACTGGGTTAGATCCCCAGGAATGGTGACACCATGCCCGTGATTCAGCACTTGAGAGATATAGGCAAGGAGGATCAGAAACGAAAGGGTATCCTTGACTACATGAGACCTTGTCTCAAAACAATACAAAACAAAAAAAAATAATAAATAAGGAATGAGAACCCCCAAACAGACTAAGATTAAACAAACAAGCAAGCAAGCATTCTTAAGACCAATAACATTCTATTAAGATTAGCAGAAAAAATTTGAAAGCCTTTCTTTAAAAAAGGGTGTTTACTAGGTGGCATCTATCCCTGTTCTCAGGTCCAGGTTAGTTTGACTTTTCTTATATACAGCAGCTGCAATAACTCTTTTTCCACGCCCCTCTCTCCTCCATGGATCTCAATACCTCAAACACAATAGTCATGTGGTCTACCACTGATCCATTCCCCAACTGCTCAACTTCCAAACACAATTAAACAATACAAAATCTATTAGGTACATTTCAAAAATACTTCATGAAAATAGTAAGAATAACATCATGAAAACCTTAATATATAAAAATATGAATTAGAATTGAGTTTTGAGGTTTGTGCTTTTTATAAAGATTAAAAGAAACAGAAATGTAAAGGCCAAACTTATCCTTAAATACTTAATAGCAAACAAAATAACATGACCTATCAATATTGGGATATCAATATCATTTAAGAATATTTATATGACTCATATAGTTACCCATTAGACTAAAACAATTATGAAATAAATATTAATTTCAGAATTCAGGAAAACTTTTAAGTGAAGATCAAAAATGTACAGTTTTTCATTAAGCATTTTTTAGAAACAATATAAGCTCAGTGTACCTGGTGTCCAGCCTTTACTTGTTTCCAAACACTTTCATAGCATACTTCATCCATGTTATTCAACTGTTGCATCTTAAAGATTTTAAAACATGAAAATTATTAAATGAGACAATGAAATACTTTTAAGTTACAAATGAAACTTTGCCAATTATTTTACAAAAACCGTTCAGACTAATTACAACACAGAAGCAACAAATGAAATATAAGTATCTAACACAGAACAAACCAAATAAAATTAAAAATACAAATAAAGTACTTCTACCATAGTTTCAGAGTACAAAGAATGCTAAGGTTTGAAAAGTTAGTGTCTTTGTGGGTGATATACCAGTGAGCTATAGATATGTTAGAATCNATTTTAAAGTTATCTGCTTCCCCTAAAAAACTTCATTCTTCAAGCTATTTTTTCCTGTTTCATTCCATGAACCACATAGCTTTCATAAATGTCTGAAAATTGAAAGAATACAGGTTATATGACAAAGAAAATCCTAAGGAAAGATATCAATTCACTGCTTCAATGGTGTAAAACATTAAAACTTGGAAAACTTATGATTGACAATCTGTGGCTAAGTAGGATGAAATTATCACAGGGTAAACAGTCTCACCAGTGACTTGGAAAACAAATCTAATCTCTTNTATCCCCAAGCTAAATTCCAACATTTTCAGTGAACTTTGGATTGGGTTCATTTCAAATTGGAAATACCATCTTACCATTTCTGATATTCCTGAATAGCAAGCAACTGGATCATATTTTGAGTTTCTGAATGAAATTCCCAGTAGCTGGTTATAAAACAGCTTAACAATACCCTGGTGAAATCTTCACCCTAACCAACTATGTATTTCAAATTAATATCAAACTAATAAGTTGTAATAATACCAAAATCTGTTAACTACAACAAACATAATTTACTATTCACACTATGATATGTAAATTCCCTTAACTGCTAAATTTCTAAACCTTCAAAATAATCATATCAGTTCTTCATCCAACATGTGTTTTGTGAGTATACTCCTGGCATGATGCTATGAAAACCACTTTGAATTTAATTAACTATAAGTGATTTACCAATCTGAACGATATAATTGAAAGAAAGTAAGATTTTAGATGGCTTTCATGCATTTGAAATATTTTTAAAATATCTCCGTGAATACAATTTGCTATAAGTTAAGCTGCAAGTCAAGAAAAACCTAGAAACATGTCTCCAATCATCCGAATGATACTTTGAAATGAACTAAACAAACTGTATATTTAAGAAATGATGACAAAACAAATATCAAGTATTTATAGTACCCCAAATCACTTGAAATAATTGATGAAAGCTAAATATGCATGTCACAGTTATTATCATAACATAAACTATTCTTTTTCTTTTCTATGAATCTAAAAAGGATCTCTACTATTAGACGGTAGCTTGTTGAGATTTTCTTTGGCATGTGTATAAGGGTGAGGTGCATGTGCAGGCTGGCATGTTCATTTGTGTGTGTATTTTGTATGTATGTGCATGTAGAAGTCTGAGGATGACACCAGGTATCTTCTTGATTACTCTCCACTGTATATACCAAGGCAGGGTCTCTCATGTGGCTGGTCTAGCTAGCCAGCTTGTTTGGTATCACCAGTCTCTGCCTCCTGTGTAACTAGATTACAGGCACGAGACCAGGCTCCCCTGGTATTTATGTGGATGCTAGATGCTAGCTTGCAGCAAGCCCTTTACCCACTGAGCCATGTGTCCAGCCCTAATACCTGACCTTTACACCATGTTGCTGCTGCACATTACTTGTGGTAATAACAATAACTGAGTATTGGAGCCAGAGAGATTGCTTAGTGGTTAAGGTCATGAACTGTTCTTGTTGAGGACCCAAGTTTGATTCTCAGCACCACTATCAGTAACACTGTAACTCTAGATCTAGAATGATCCAACAACTCTGGCCTCCACAGGCTCGGGCACTCACATGCACATAATTAAATATTATAAAAAACATTTACTGAGTATTCTTCCAACATTCTAACAGTATGAGGCAAAAATGGCTGTTTTAAGAAAAAAACACTTTTAGAAAATTTAATGTAATTAATGAAAGGCCAAGTTCAACCAAACATTATACAATTCCAATCTGTTCTCTTTTATAAAACAGGTCAAAAGGACTGTGATTATCCTAAAGCTATTTCTTCTAAGGAGGAATAAGAATTGAACAGAATAATTTTTAAGTAAAGTTTTACTTACATTGTTATAAAACTGTAATAAGCATACTAATAGTACAAATGGCATATGGTGGTACCATTAAATGAATGACTGTTTTTAAATCACTTTATAGAATGCTAGAAATATTATTTATATACATAGTTAATATAATTAAAATATCCTTTTTTAAGCACAATTCTCCCCCGTTGGTTACTACTATGAAATCACTTTTCAATCTGAAAGCCTTATTCCTTATTTTAAATGAATACTATATCAAAATATATATTACTGATTTAATTAGTTTTTATTTTACAATGACCATCAATTAAATAAAAATAACTCTGTGAAACTTTTAACAACAAAACACATGTGGACAATACCGTAAGCTAACATAAGAATCTTTCTGTAGAGCCGGGCAGTGGTGGCGCACGCCTTTAATCCCAGCACTCAGGAGGCAGAGGCAGGCGGATCTCTGTTGAGTTTGAGGCCAGCCTGGGCTACCAAGTGAGTT